>JABUQX010002181.1:0-30000 GCA_015478945.1 Trachelipus rathkii | reverse complement strand
CAAAAGGTCCAATGAACTCTTCCACTCCTTCCCTCTCTCTTCCCACTCTTGCATTAAAATCTCCCATCATTATAGTCGCCGCATTTTCATCTGGTCCATACACATCTTCCAGTTCTTCCATGAAGTTATCCTTCTCTTCCTGGGTACATAACTGTTGCGGAGCGTACATCTGAAAGATTCTATATTTCTTGTTTCCCAGCTTCAATGTACACACCATCAATCTCTCATTTATCAGTCGAACCTCCTGTATGAAAGGAGACAACCTTGGTCCTATGATAATTGCCACTCCATGTCTGCATCCTCCTCCCACCTCACCCGAGAACATCAAAACATAACCATCTCCTAAGTCCTTTCCACTTTCACCGCCTCTCATCCTCGTCTCCGCCATACCCATGACATCTATATGCCTCTCCCTCATCACCTCCAAAATCTCCTCCTCCTTATCTCTATAAGTAGCTATATTTAAGCTACTCATTTTAAGTGTAGTCAAATTCATGTTCCATTTTCGGTTAAAGGGTCGTCGTCCTTGAATCAGTCCGGTTTCCGAGGCTACACGCGGAGAATTGCAAGCGAAAGTTTTTTTACCACATCGGCTTGCTAGGCCTGTCTGTGAACCCTCCTCCTTTTTCCGGGCTTGGGACCGGCATGGGTTGCTAGATGTTATTTTCCCATGGATAAATATATATATATATATATATATATATATATATATATATATATATATATATATATATATATATATATATATATATATATATATATATATATATATATATATATATATATATATATATAACTAAAACTCTAGAACGTGTGTCGCACTACGAAAATGCTACTACCCAAAAACAATTGCATATTTGGAATCAGCGTATAAAGCTTATTACCAGAGTGTAAAAAAAAATTATATATATAGCCTATATGTAAAGTCGTTTTATGATTTAAAACTAACGAACACCTAGAGTAGACCGCATAGATATCAGTTGTCGGTCTCTCGGCCTCTAGGTGGACGACAGGGGGACTTCGTCCCCTCTGTCCCCATCGGCTCGAGCCCCCAAAAATTGAAGTTCAAGAAACATATATTTCCATTAGGGGGTTCGAGCTGATGGGGGACAGAGAGGTCCCCCACCCGTCGTCCACCTAGAGGCCGAGAGACCCCAACAACTGATATCTATGGTCTACTCTAGAGTGTTCGTTAGTTTTAAATCATAAAACTTTATATATATATATATATATATATATATATATATATATATATATATAATATATATATATATATATATATATATATATATATATATATATATATATATATATATATATATATTGTTGTCTTACCTTCTGCTAAAATCGAACTCTTCTCTCAAACCTTTTCCTGAGTTTCACTTCAGAGAACTTATTTCACTCCATCTCTACTTCCATCCAACTTATTGGTTTTACCATTATAATTTCCTCTAATAAAGTGGTTTTTGTTCTTCCTGAGCTTAATTAATATTAAGGAAGCTTTATGGTTCTAACGGGGACTAGCCAAAATGGTCGACAGGGAAAATCGTCGACAAGACATCATAAAAATTTTCCGTACAGCCCGCCGAAGGCGTTAGGATAGGTTAGGTTAGGTTAAGTTAGGTTAAGTTAAGTTAAGTTTTGTTGGATTCGTTAGAGAAACTCTAAATAACAAGATTTTTTTTTTTTTTCGACCATATGACCTGTCGATCAGTTTCAGTGTCAACCATTTGGTGATAGCTTCGTTTTAACGCTCTTCTTTTCAGGTTTTTAAACTTCTATTTCTGCACTCACATATCTCTCCCATGGGAAAGTATTTCGATTCTTCTTCTGAACTTCAAAATTTTTTCTTCTCAGACGTGTCAGTCCATTCATTCAACCTTTGTATAAATAAATATTTTACCTCCCTCAACTATTTTTCTATTACTTAAGCTTTGTTCTTCTAAAGCTTTCGAATCTTTCTTTAACAAACTCAATGATACAGTGCAACCTTTCTCATGCAATTTTATTCATTTATTATTACAATTTTAAAGCTCTTTAAACAAATCTCATTTATATGTGTAGAAATTAAATGGATATTTGAATCTTATTTTTCTTCACGTTAACGATAACATATTCTTCTCTTTAAACATGTAAACACACGCGCACACACACACACATACACACACACACACATTAATATATTAAATGATTAAGGATTAATTTAAAAAGGAAAATTTGAGATTAATATATTGATAATTAATATTATGTAAAATATGGTCATGTGATAAATGTAATGATTTGATGAAATATATATATGTGATTGAAAATAAATCCGGAATTTGAATAATTAGTCGTTTTCATTTATGGATACCGTGCTATAGGAATAACTATATCATTGATATCAATTGTAAAATAAAGTAATTTTTTTTAAAGTCTATATGAATGATTTTGAATTTAATGAAAGAAGTGTTTTAATATTGATAAAATTATTGATATGATAATGTTGAAAAATTAATAATTGATAAATGTTGAAAAATATATATAATGTAATGTGATGTGAAATAATGCGATATATGAATTATGAATGCGATGCATTATTTTGTTGTAATGTTTGTTTTAAATTGTATATAAAAAATATTGAAAAAAAAATGTATAAATGAAAATATAATATTGTGATATGTAACAAGAAATGATGGTGTAAATATATGAATTGATAAATAAATGGAAAAATGTGCATATGTTGGTGTATAGATACGCAAATAAATAATGATGAATATAAATTTTGAATTATGTTTATATGAAAAGGAATGAAGTACTAAAAATAACACATTAATGGTACAATATATGTCGTAACAATGATGGAGTATCTAGTGAATGAATAATTTTGTATTTATTTTAAAAATTTTATTTCATCTCCTTTCAGACCCCTGTCAATGAAATGATTCATTATGTTGATTTGATTTAAATTGCAAGTAAATAATAATTACCTTTAAAAAAATGATGTATTAATATTGAATGATAAATGATTACCAAAAAAAAAATATTAGAAATGAAAAATAAATGTATAAAATGTAAAATAAAATATATGAATAAAAATAATAATATCATGTATTATTTAATAATTATGAAAAAAATAAATTTGACTAAATATAATATAGTTATTTAATTATAAAAATGAATTGATATAAATAATGGATTTTAAAAGTAATAATAATGATATTTATGTTATTGCTGTGTTATATATTATGAAAATGAATATATAAAATTTATAGAAAAATTTGAATGAAAGATGTAATAATAAATAAGTGGATGATGGAAGTGAAAAGATGTGGAAAGAAACAACGATTTTATAGCATTCCATGTGTATCTTTTTTAATTGTTGTAATTTTAAATTTTTGTATAAATTATTGAAGGAATATAATATATCTTATAAATTTTTGTGATAATTTGTAGTGATTTAAATGAATAAATGAAAAAGGTGAAGAATGAATAAATGATGAAAATTAAATAATTGATATCTATATGCTTTAACAATCATATGATTGATATGATAAGTAGCAGAAAATTTCTTTGATATGGTTATATAAAAATTGTATATAATATAATGGAATTTATATATATTTTGAATGAATAAAAGATTGAAATATTATTAATGATATATATAAAAAGTGATATGAAGAATGATTTTAAATAAAATATGTGAAAATGCTGCAACTATTTAAATGATAAGTGATGAGAATGTGATAAATGTTATGATTAAAATGATTATAAAAATATGATCTGATAAATAAATTGATTGAATAATTATAGATAAAAATATTAATAAAGATATAAATATATATAAAAATAATGATGATTGAAAATAATGAAATAATGAAATGGATGAAATTTTATGACACCAAAGTTTTGAAGGGAATGATTGAAAAATAACTGAAAAAAAAAGTTATAATAATGAACAAGAATAATGATATGAATGTGAATACAAGTCTAGGAATTGTGTATAATAATGGAAATTTTAAAAAAAAAAAATGATGATTCGGATGTTAATACAAAATTAATGTTGATCATGGTTTATTCAAAAAGTTAAAGGTGAGTTGTGATATAATTGGGATTTGAAAAATCTCTCCTAACTCTTTAAAATTATGAAATATAAATAAAAATAAGTTTAATGTAAAAGAAAGTTATTTTGCTTCTTATTTTAAAATGTTCTATACATGAAATGACCATGTAAAACTTACCACACATTATTGAATAAAATGAATAACTGCCAAATGCAAAAGGAGAAGAGTGATTTAACGCTACCAAAATGTAAAATGAATGAATAAGGTATATGTAAATGCGAAAAAATATGATGATGATTAAATGACGATATTATTTACGAACTGAAGAGGATGAAAATCTGAAGAAAAAAGTAAATTTTTTATGTTTGATAAAAAAATGAGTCTCGAATATAGAAATGGGTGGGTGATGATAGTGAATAATTAAATTGCAAAATGATGAATATTTATTCATGTTAGACGTGGAAAATGTTATTTATTTTACTGGAATGAAATCTATGTTAATTAATGATAATTATAGATAATATGAATATATAAATATGAAATATGTAAAAGTATTAAATGAACGATTAATTTTGTAATTGGTTAAATGATGACATCATATGAAAAAATTTAAATTTTGTAATTTATGTCGTAATATAAATGTTGAAATATATTGTGGAATATTCATGCCTGACATGTGTGATTAATATTTTGATATATATGAAGATTTGATGAATAAATGTAAATTTGATGAAATTTAAAAAACAAATGCGGCTAAATTTTAAAAATATGTTTATTTTCAAAATTATCGAAAAATATTTGATTATATATGTAATAATTGATGAAGTTTGCGACCCGTTTAATGATGAAGATGAATCTTTATAATTATATATAAATGAAAATAGTTATGCAAGGTTTTCTAATTTTAATATTGAAATGAAATAAATTGATTATGTGTTATATATATATGTATGTGTGAAAAAATATATAAATGAATATGAATGAATGAATTATAATAATGAATGAATAAATAAATATGCAAAATTTGATGAAATTTAATAAATTGTGTGTAATTAATTGATTGATAAATGATAAAAATGCATGACAATTGTAATAAAAATGATATGATTTATGAATAATGATGATATTGTTATGAATGAATTTAATTAACGATTTGGTATCATACATATATTAATTATTTGAAATATGTTACATTATATATGTGATAAGAGTTTATAAAAATTGTGTAATGAAAATGATATATAATATAAAATATAAAATGATAATGATTTATGAATATGTGTATGTGATATAATGAATGAAAATTTATTGATGAAAATTATGTGAATTTAATGATATGAAATGATGCATTAATGATCTGTAATTAGTGAATTGAGATATAATGAATAATAATACTTAATTAATATATAAAAAAAAATGAAAAGTTTGAATAATGGGGATATTAAATGTTTGTGCGTTGATGATGGATTTAGCAGAGAGGGGATGATAATTAATTGTGATATAAATAATAAATTAAAATGAGAGTTAATTTGTAATATTTAAAATGATGATTAATGAAAATTATTTAAGGATTGAATATTAAAATATGTAATAAAAATTATGCAATGAATAAAAAATGATATGAATATTGATGAAATATAATTGATATTTTCAATAATAAATTATGATTATCTGAAATGAGTTTGAACGAATAAAAATGAGTTATAAAAAAATGATATGGTTAAATGATATGATAAAATATATAATAGTGAATGAATGGTAGAATGAGGCTAGTAAAAAATAATGGATAATTTTGATAATGTTATTAATGATGAAATGTAATGATTGATGATTCAAAATATTTTATCATCAAACATCAAATTTTATAGTGAGAAGAAAAATGTGAATGGTGATAATGTATGTTGATTGAAATGAATGTGAAAGGAATATGAGAAAAAGATGAAAAAATGATTGGAAAGATAATTTGAAAAATACTATGATCTAAGATGAATATTATTATTTATGAATGGAAATAATTCTTAAATAAATTGAAATAGGAAAAAAAGAAACTATGGAATGTTATGAAATAATAATAAGCTGAATTTTGGGTAAATATAAATCTTCGATCAACCTTTTGATTTAAATGATTTAATATAATGATCAAATTAAAAATAAAATGAAATATGATGAGTACGGATGTATACAAGTTTCCTTTGGATGAAAATGATAGTGTGTTGGCTTAATAAATAATAAATCTTGATCAACTTATTGATTTAAATTTGATTTGAATATAATAAGTAAATTTGATGTAGAATGTGAAGGAAAATGCATACTTAATGTATTTATATAATGAAGTGATTTCATATATAAATGATTATGATATAAAAATTAAATATATAATAATTAAATATGAATGATGAATATATAATTTATATAATATAATATGATTGATAGTAATAGTGATGATATTAATGTTATTGATATAAATAATAATTTGATGATTTGAAAAAATTGAATTGTGATGAATGATTGATGCAGAACATTCTTCATGGCGAGATTTTAATGATCATGAAGATTTGAATATCTAATGAAATTATTGTTCCATCCTTAATTAATAAAGATGATAAAAACGAAACCTAAATAATCAAAATGTATCAATAATTATATTATGAAATTAAATGATTTGTTATTGTTTATATTATGATGTTTATATGAAAAATAAATATGAATATATGAATGAAATAATATGAATGTGATGTATATCAAAATTGTTTGATTGAAATGAATGTATTATAATTATTTCAAAACCAATATTATTGCAGGATAAATGGTATGAATGATATATTGATATATTTATGAAAATTTTAATTATCTTTTTTGTGATTATAATTGATAAATATATTGAAAATTGATGAAAATTGGTTTATTATAAAGATGTTTGATGAATTATTGTATTGAATTTTTTTTATATAATTGTGATTATAATTGTGAATATAATTATAATTAGAATATGATATTTCCATGATGAATAAATAATATATGATTAAAAAAAAATTGTAATAAATAGAATATTTAAATATGATGATTGTGATGTGATAAATATGATAAATGTGGATTGTAATGTATTGATGGTTATATTTGATAAAATGATAAATATTGTTATTAATAATACCCCTATGAGTTGATGAAATAAAAAAAAGTTAAGCCGATTTTCCTGGAATCTTATTGAATTGATGTGGTGGTCAGTTTTTACAATCATATTCCATATGAATATATTAATGAATAATGATGATAAATGATTATATATAAGTTGATGATCAGTTGTGTGTTGCAGCGCTTGATAAAATTGTGTTATGAAAATGAAATAATTAAGTCGTATGGTATATGATGTACTGATGATCACCACAAGTGGCGTGTTAATAATAAATGAAATATTAATTATAAATTGAATTTGAATTTTATATTGATGAATAATAAAATTAATTATGAAATGAATGATTGAATTATGTTTAAATTTATTATTTATCAATGATATGATTAAATTTTATTAATGAATAATTTTTTGTTTTGATGAATTATTTGATATTTTTAATCATATTGTATGTAATTGTAATCTTTTATGAAAATAAGAATTTATGTACAAATGTAATGAAATTGTTATGATAATAGTTGATATATATATATATGTATATGATATAATGAATTGTTATATTGAAATTATGTACAAATAATATGAAATTTATTTTGATATGATTATAATTATGATTTTGATCATATGTATATTGGTAATGAAATTACATGATACATAATTGGATGTGAATATTGAAAATAAATATATTTGTATGTAATATTTTATCTGATTTATGAATTTGTTATAAATGGATTATATATCATTTAAATTAGAATGATAAAATGAAAAAAATGTTTATATGATGTTGAATAAAAAAATTAAATGATTGAATGAATAAATGCATATAGAAAAAAGTAGGTTAAGATGATAATGTGTTTATATGAAATTGTATGTGTTTTTGAAAATGATAAATAAAATTAACATAAATTAAAATGTAAATAATAAATAAAAATGATATGAAGTTTGATAGGGAAAAATGAATTAAATGTGATGAAATAATGATTTTAATCGTAAATGATATTTGATTATAATATTGAAAATGATAATATGGAATGGCTTTGTGTGAAAATTTAAAAATAAATGTTGAAATAGATCATTTTTTATTATGATGTTGGTTCGAACAAAAAGTAGTAATGATTTAATAAAAATTTGTGTAATATATTATCATGTATAATTGTTGTGAAAAAATTAAGTTAAGTTTGGCTGAAATTAGGCTAAAGGTATGGTAAATAATTATGCAAATCTATTTTGTATTAAAATGTATTCTTTTCTGCAGTCTTTTATTGATTTACTAATCCAATTCAGTATGAATTCAAAAATAAATAAATAAATAAAATTCTCTCTCGCTATCTTTACATGATAAAATTATAAAGAATGTATATAATAGATTTTGATTTTTCTATGATCAAGGAATGTGTAAAAATGAATGAAATGATGGTGATTATATATGAATTGATAATTGATGTAAATGATGTATTATGATTATGTATATGTGGTAATGAATTTATTTGCGAAATATAAATGATATTAAAATATGAATTAAAAAAATAATTGAATGATAGATAATTTTGTTTTTGGATTTTTTGGGTTATATATTGATGTGATATTAATATTATATGAAATGAAATATATGTTGTAGCATTGAGATTAGAAGAAGAAAAATGTGAAATAGATGAAAATATTGATGAATAAACATTACAAAAAATGTTCAAAGAAAAATAAAATCATAGGCATGCTTAATTATTACCAAGAAATGTAGATTTTTTGTAATAATTAATTTTTTGGAAACACATTTTTCTATTTGATAAGTTTGAATTTGTTGATGTAAGTTATATAACTTATGATAATGATGATTGATTGATTGTGTTGAAAAAAATGTAACAAATGCATTGATTGATTGATGAATTAAAAATATAAAAATGTGAATGAAAAAATGATTTAAATTGATAATAATAATATGATTATATAAAAATAAATTTAAGGAATTATTTTATGTTAATAATGATTTATATAATTATTATAAATAATTATATGAATAATGAAAATATGGAATGAAATATGATATTGATAATTGATATGATTATATGATTATTAAATAATAATGATGTTTATGAATATAATGTATTCTTTTGAAATATGTGTGAATGATATTATTGAAAATTATAATGATATAATGAAAATTAATTTTAATGATATGTGTGAAATATTTGTGTTATAATTTTAATAAAATTGCAAATTGAAAATGATTATTAAATATAGCTATGTGCGCAATGAAAATTGTAATGATGGAAATAATATCATTAAATATTTTGTTGAAATGGCCTTCTAGTTTGTAGGCTTTAAGTAAGCTTCTTAAAATAATCAATATGAACGAATTGCTTAATTTTGAGAAGAAAAAAAAAATGAAATTTCTTCATTATATGCTATTAAAACTTAAAATAACAAATATGAACTATTAAAATAACATATATATCACCGACCTAAATCAAAAATTGATTAATGAAAAAAAATAAATATGATGATTTACTAGCATAACTCGCGATATGATAAAATAATAATAATGTGATAAAATAATAAAAAAATGTGTAATTTTATAAAAAGAATAACTTATTGATATTTTCTAGTACGGAAATTTTGGAATTTTGAAAAACGTATTGATATTGTGTGATAACTCCCGGCCAACTAGTGTTAATATAAAATAATGATGAAATTTGAAAAAATTTAGGCGCATGATATGAATGAATAAAAAAAATTTAATTAAAATTATGTATATAAATAAATGTAAATAAACAAAATATGAAATATGATTTGAAAATGAAAGTCTGAAAAATTGATTTGAATAGAACATTTATCATATTTGAAAAATGTGAAAATGATTTGAATTTTAAAAAAGTAGAATAATTATAATATAATATGAAATATTATATTAATAAAATGAATTTATTTGATTAAATGAAGTTAAATGATCTCAAAATAATATTTTTAAGAATTATAAATATGAAAAAATTTGATGATTAAAAAAATTTAATAAATGAATAAATTAAATGATAATGTATTAATTTAAAATGTAGTGATATAATATTAAAAGAATATGATTTTAGTAATCCTAAATATGAAAATGATTTGAAAAATAAAAATAATGAAAATTAAACTTCGATTATTTATTGATGAAATTATTTATTTGATATTTAAAAAATAATTATAATGTATTATTATATTGAAAAATGTGATGGTCATTAGAGATGATGTATGATTAAATAAAACTATAAAGAAAAGGTTTCGTAAGCGCACTCTTGAGACGA
The DNA here is from genome assembly GCA_015478945.1 of Trachelipus rathkii. Taxonomy (NCBI): domain Eukaryota; kingdom Metazoa; phylum Arthropoda; class Malacostraca; order Isopoda; family Trachelipodidae; genus Trachelipus; species Trachelipus rathkii. Next base: position 19,546 of record JABUQX010002181.1, on the reverse strand, counting down.
AATGAATGATGAAATAATGAAGAAATGTAAATATAGTTGAAATGAAAAGGAATGATAATTGAATTTTGAAAGAATGAAAAATATTAATGTTATTATTATTCTCAATAATAATGAATTGAAATAAAGATAGATAATGAAATTTAACCAGATATGATATTAAGGTTTCAATGATAATATGAACATTGTTATTTCTGATGATAAAACTTCAATGAATTCAATTGTTAAATTGTGAAATGAAAATATGAAAAGTAATAAATGATAATAAAATTGTAAATGTCAAATGACATGTATGAATAAATATTAAATGAATGATTTATATGAATTTAAATGTTTGATATAAAAAAATGTGTGTATGAACTATTTGAATGATATATAAATGATTAAAAAAGATTTTTAATTACCATCATTTGAAGAGTAATATATTTGATTTTAATGAAATGATGCTTGGGATGATTGAAATTAATATAATTGATTTATGTGAAATTGAATAAAGTGTTTTAATGTAAAATGACAAAAAAATGATGAATTATGTATGTTTGTAGATAGGAAAAAAAATGATGTTTTGGGTTTTTTAAAAATAATGAATACTGATGAAAAATAAATGGATGAAAAAATTTAAATTTTAAATATATCATTTATAATTACAGTATAATTGACCCTTAGAATACTTATTGAGTCAATGATGATTAAATATGATGAATTTATGTTGATATTATCATTTTTTTTTTATGAATTGAATTGCTGGATTAAATAATAAGGAATTGAATGAAAATAAAAATGAAAAATTATAAATGATAAATAATGTAATAATGTATAATGAAATTTGAAAATATAATGGAAATAAATTTGTGACAGTATTAATAGATAACTCAGACTTTGTACGATAATATAAAATATGAACATCATATTATTAAGTGGTGATTAATAATTGATCTATATATATTTATAATAATTGATTCATGCCTGTGAGTTTCATAAATGAAAGGACGAGTTCTTACAGTGGAAAATAGTCGTTAATGAAAGTAATAATTAAATACTGAGTGAAATTAAAAAACAAGAAATAATATATAATAAATTTTGATTAAGATATATTTATTATGATTAATTATGTAAATGTGTGAATATTAATGAATGAATGTAATGATTAAATGTTGAATTATATATAATTGATTTTAATGAAATATGTAAATTGAAATGAATAAATGAAAAATATCTATGAAGATAGGATATGAATGATGAAAATAATAAATATTGATCCGAATAATATAAAATAAACTGAATGTAATTTATTATTTAAATGATGATAATTTATATAATGAAATGAAAAAAATTTATGATAAGCTGATAAATGAGTGAATGAATTTTGAATGAATAATAATTTGTATTAAAAAATAAAATAAGTATGAATAAATAATGAAAATTATAATTGAATATATTGTTTGAATAATTAAGATTTTGTTATTTATATAGAAATTTGTATAAATTTAAATGAAAAATATGTGCTGTTAAAGTTTTGAAAATTGAATGGAATATAAAAATTGAATTGAATAAATAATAATGACAATTAAATAATGTGTTAAATAAAATATTGAAAATTAATATTATATAAATTAATAAAAAAAAAAATTTGAAAATGTGTGAATGATTTTGATATATGATTAATATTTTGGTATTTTGAATTGATTTATTAATTATGAAATTGAATGAGTTCGGTAAGTTAGAAATATAGGTGATGAAATGTTAGAAGTTGACTATGAATATTTTGCGTAAAGTGAAAATAAATGAATTATGATTAATCTAAATGAAATTTGTGATTAGCATGAAAAATTGAAAATTGTTAAATATTTTGAAAATTGTATGTAATTAATATGAAATACTAATTTATTTGATGAATATTGTGAATAATTGATATTTCAATTTATTGGAAAAGCAGAATGAACAGGAAATTTAATATATATAGAAATATGAAAATGATATAAAAAAATGATAGAAATTAAATGAATGATGATATTATATATTGTTGTTGATATTTATGTGAAATTGAAATAATATAAAATTGATATGAAGCCAAGGAATTAAATTGTGGGTGGTTAAATCATTATATTAGTATAAAAAATTGAAAGAAAATGATGATGATGATGAAAAATGATGCCTTTTACCTTAAACTTCATTCTCATTAATGTGATATTATTTCTATGTTAATTTTGATTAATTTATAATTGATGATGTAAAAATGATAATGATAATAAAATTAAATAATTGTAAATATTTGATAAAAATGATGTTTTATGAAAATGTATTCTGTAAAAATTGAATATAAATGGAAAATTACATAAAAGTATTAAAAATTTGATATATGAAAATTGTAGCAAAAATAAATAAGAATGAAAGAGTTGGAGTAATAATGATAAAACTATGAAAATGAATTGATAATTTAAAGAAATGAATCTAAATATTTTGCAACGAGAAATTCCTTATATATTTTTGATATATATGTGAAGTTATGATGTGATAAATTAAAATTGATTATTAATTGGATAATATGATAATATAAGATAATTGAAATTGAATTATAATATTATGATTAATATGAATAATGAATTAAAATGTAAATGATGGGTATATTAATTGTAAAGAAGATTAAGAAATTGAGATAGTGTCCAAAAAGGGAGAAACGAGGGTAAAGAATGATTAATAAATAAAATAAATTGATATGTAAATATTAAATTAAAATGAACATGAAAAAATTTATATATATTAAAAAATAATGTATATAAATTGAAAAATAATATTGAAACGAATTACAAGATTGCCAGGAATATAAATAAAGCCTCGTTTCTAATGAAAAAAAAATCTATTAATAGTATGAAAATATTTAAAAATTAATAAATATGAAATAATATGAATCTTATTAAATCGAAGGTGAAAAAAAATTTAATATGATGCTGACAAAGATATAAAATTGATGTAAAAACGATTGGAATCATTGAAAAAATTAAAATTGTTGTAAAAATTATTTTAATGAATATTGCTATTTGAATAAAATTGATAAAATATGTGAAAAAATATTATTATAAATGATTATGAAATTAAATTGAATAAATGAAAATGAATAATATAATAATATATTATGATATGTGTGATGATTTATGTGAAGAGACTATTGATGTTATAATTATTGTTAATTTTGATTATGAATGAAATATGATGATAAATATAATAATGATGATAAAATATGTATTGTGAATGTAATGTTGATGATAAAATAAATGAATGTGAATAAAAAATTGATGTGATATTATATTGAATGTATGAATGATTAAGTTTTGTATTGATGATAATATTATGTATTGAATTAATTTAAATAATATAATTAAATGAAATGATGAAGCTCCAAAATTTTAAATAATGATGTATGATGTATGATTTATATATGATGTATGATGATGTTGATAAATATTATAATATGAATTATATAAGATTTATATAAAAATGTTGAAATCAATTATAAATTTTATTAAACACAGGCTGTTGATAATTGAAAATAATTTAATTCACAAATTGATACTCATGAATAAAATTGGTGATTGATGAAAAATGTATTATTTATGATTTGAAATATAAAAAAATAAATGTATGAATTGATACTAGGTGAAATGAAAATTAATGATTTGAATTTAAATGTAATTAAAGATGATAAATGATTGATGTATGATAATGTGATTAAAATTGATAATTAATATAATAATATAAGGAATATATTGTATATATGATTAATCTAATTTGTAAAAAAAATTGTTTGAAATTTATTATTATTGTAAATAAATAATAATGATTGATAATAATAATGAAAGTGAATAAAATAATTAATTAATAATTGTTATGTGATATATTATTAAAATTAAATGATATGAGGTTGTGATCCTTAATGAAATGGAAAATGCAAAATAATTTAATTGTGAAAATTATAAATAAATTAATATATGTGTGAATGATTTATAATATAATTATATGAATGATGTATGATGTGTATTATGAAAGATAGTTTTAACCTTTTTTACAAGAGTTGGAATTGATAATGATTTGAAATATATGATATAAATGATAATGATAAATAATGATATAATAAAAAATATTGTATATGATTATAAATATATGATAATAGAAAATATATAAATTAATGTAATTATGAAATTTATTAAATGAATGTATGATGGTGAATGTAAAAAATTAAAATAAATATTTAATAATTGATTATGTCTTTATTAATTAGATATATATTAATAATTATATGAAAATAAAATAGCGTTTTTGATCTACGGCAAATGTAATAGAAATAATTATGTAATGAATAATAATTTTTTTAATATTGCTATATAAAATGATAATAATGTATAAAAAATAATGAGTAATGTGTTAAATAAATAAAATAATAAATGAATTATTGATTATTGTTGTGAAAATTAATAAAAAATAAATTGTATTGTATCGTTGTTAAATAACAAATAAAATGTTATAAAATTATATGAAAAAATTAAATTTTATTGTCAATTTTAAAATATGATAAATGATATGATATATTAAAAATGTAAAATATATTAATGAATTGAATTTAATTTGAAATGTGAATGAAATAAAATATGATTGAAAAAATGAAATTTAATGAATGTTGTGTTATTTATATGATTATTTTAAATGTTGAATAATATGATGAAACAATGATTTGTAAATGTATGATTGTGATGATGTAATAATGATATGTAATGTATGATGAAAATTTGTGTGAATGAAAAATAATTGTGTTTACTTTTTCATGCAATCAGGAAAATTGCTAAAAAATATGCTGAATGAATCTTGGCACAATGAAATCATTATTACATAATACTCTAATTTCTCTCATCACACAAGCAATTATTGACTATTTGAAATAAAGGTATTTGCTTGTTTAAATTTATATCCAACAGATCAAATTACAGAACAGCTGAAAAATAAATTACACTCAAGCATAATCATCTTTTGATTAGATAGAATACCAAACGAGTGACCTACCTCATCAAAATGATGATGTTCTCAACCAAGTTTTGAGTTGTGCAAGTGATTTATTATTGTAAATTATATATCTGAATTGTTTTAAGTCCTATAATATTTCTACTATTACAGGTTGCAGCGAAACCCACATACAACAATCCAGAGTTACAAACAGTTGCTGATGAGATTGAGGAATTGAACAAAGACAAATTAAAGTTAGAAACTGATATTCAACAAAAAGAAGCTAGCATACGATTAAAGAATAATGAAATTAAAAATCTCCAGGTATTTTTGTTATTATTATTATTATTATTATTATTATTATTATTATTATTATTATTATTATTATTATTATTATTATTATTATTATTATTATTTATTTATTATTATTATTATTATTATTATTATTATTATTATTATTATTATTATTATTGGACATACCAATATAATGCATAGATTTCACATTTGTCAGTTTTTCCATTCTCATGTTCCTCTTTCAGTCCGTTATATACTGTAAGAGTGTAAGGTATACTGCCTTAACGACCTCAGACCAAAGTTCTTCCCTCTCCTACTTGACATCCTGTACCTTTATTTTTACATCCTTTCAGAATCCCCCATCTTTTTTGGATCAAGGCTTTTTTTTAACTTTTTAACGGGAACGAAATCTACTGTCCATGATAGAATCTGATAGCTCACTTTTTAATTTAGCTAGGTGTTGGCCCCAATCCAGTATCGCTGCTTCCAGGTGAAGAGTAATGACACCCTGTACACTTCAAAAAAGTATAAACAAAATAAATTTTTATTATTATTACTGGAAGAAATATCATTTTTAATGTTTTGGGGAGAAAGGAATAACTAGGAGACTATTTTTGAAAGAATTGAGAGTAAAGAAATTAAGGAAATGGAGAAGTAAATAAAAATTAAACTTGTTGAAACAGATATGGAGGCTAATGAATAAATATAAGAAGATGGAAAAAGTGAAATTGTATTAATAATGAACAGAGATTTTGGAGAAAAGGAATCATTTTAGGAATCTTGCAAGTGATGTATATGAATGTAGAATTTGTAACTGAAAAAATTAATTCAAATTTGACTTTCCATTTTTAACAGTCTGTGTTTATGTATTAATATCAGATGACGAAATGAAGAGCTAATTTAAAAAAGTTTATGATAATTTTTTTACTCAATGCAGGGATGATATTGTTCTTTAATGACGTATGTCACTTAACCTATTTATACAAATACCAATGACTCCACCTGTTGTAGCAACTGACCTATGATCATTTTTTGTATTCTTAGGTTTTAGAAACTGCAAGTACAAGTACTCCAAAAAATGTACTTAAGTCCAAGTACAAGTAAAATGGAGAAAACGGTTGTTTTCAATGTTCCAAAACTCAATTCCATCTAAAAAACTACATCAAGAGCACGTGACTCAAACCTTCATATATTATAAGTATTCCTTGCATTCTTTCTTATCTTTCTTAAAAGGATCCCATTGTTTCTTTCATTAAAAAGCTTTTAAGACATTAGATGTTGTTCTAAGACACCTGCAGAATTATTTATGTGGTGCTAGCTCTCTACAAAGGGGGTTTCTGTCCTTGTATGGAATAAGCATTACGTCTTTGGTGGTTCCACTCCACCTACTTAATTTTGTTCTCTTTCTAGCCACCAAACTGTGGTATTTCTTCCTTTGAGGAGACCTCTTGTGATTCATCTTTCTTCACAGTCTCGTTCTTTCAGGAACTCTACTGGTAAAGTTTGGAAAACATTTTCCTTGCTTCCATTTTCTCTACTTCCTTTGACTTGCTCACATTCAGGCGCCGTGAATCGGGAAATGAATTGATTTGGTTCTAAGTTCTGTTGTTTTTTATTACCTCCCATTGGCATTTGCTGTATAGGATTCATCCCATGATACACCAGCGCACAATGGTTCGCCCTTCTTGCCCTCATATCCACATTCTTCTGACACGGGAGCAGATTCCGTATCACATGCAAGCAATTAAAACACTATTACTATTACAGACCACACCTTTTTTTTTTATTTATCCCTGTGTGTGGGGAGAAAGAATTCCCACAGCGTATGTTCGTTGGGTTGGCGACCCACTACCACTCGTTTCTTGCTAGGAATGCTAATGCATGCCTCGGATATGGTCGTGACCGCCGTAAGCAACCTAGTATCTTTCGGCGAAATTGTTTGAACGTCTGGGTACATGGAATGTCAGAAGAATAAATGGTGAGAAAAGGAGGAGAGAGAGGTGATGGGTGTATTTAGATAGGGTAAGTTTGATTTGTTTGCTGTGATTGAAACAAAAATGAAAGGAAGCAGTGAAGACAAGTGGTATTGGGTGAATTGTATGTGTGCTGGAGTGGAGGAAAGAGGAGATAGAAAGAATTGTTTTTCTGGTGAATTACAAGTGTCATAGAGCTATGGAGTTTTTCTTGGTGTGAGTACTAGAATTATAATTGTGAAATTTAAGTTTGAGAAGGTCAAGGTATGTGTAGTTGTAACATATGGTCCATATGAGGGTGATGTTGAGAAGAGCGTGACTTTCTTGGATAATCTGAATGATGTTTTGGATGGAGTGAGTAGGGGCTTCAGATTGATTGTATTGGCGACTTAAATGGTTGGATAGGTGATCAAAAAAGGGATGGTATATCAGGTGCTATTGGGGTTATGGGAGGAGAAGAGGATGATAGGAACATGATTGATTTCTATGAGGAGAGTGGTATGTGTGTAAGTGAAACATTCTTCGGGCACAAAGTATTCAGAAGTATGAGAGAGTTGGGATAGGTAGAGATGTTATAGAAGTGAAAAGTATAAACGATTTTGTGTTGGTGAAGGAGTTAAAGTTATATGATGGACTTTAAATCAGGGAGGAGGTTGGGGATGGGAATATCAGATCATTGTGATTTCATTTAAGGTTAGGTTAGTGGGGACATTGAAGGAAGTGGGGAGAATTAAGAGTAGTGAGAAGTTAGCCGAGCAAGATTATAAGGAAAAGTATGTGAGAGTCCTTGAAAATAAATCAGCTGAATGTGAACAAGATGAAACTGAACAAATCTGGACGCAAATAAAGGATTTCTTTGTTAGTAGTGCAAGAAAAGTATGTGGATGTGCTAAAGTAGGAAGTAAGAATGTCAATAGTGATTGGTGGAAGGAAGAGGTGATGCAGGCGGTTAAAGGCTCTCGCAACACAGACCTTAAATCTAGTGTGGATTAAATGGTTGCTAAAAGCCAATGGTGAGGTCTCAAAAGAAAGTTGTTCGAAAAAAAATATATAAGGAGGAAAAAAGAAATAATAAAAGGAGGAGGAGGAAGGAAAAAAAAAAAAGGTAAATGAACAATTTGGAAGAAAGATGAATGGGAATAGGAATAGGAATGGGAATAGGATAATGAATAGGAATAGAAATGGGAATAGGATACTCTTCTGGAAGGAAGTACGAAAGTTCAAGAAAGAGACTAAGGGAAATCCTTTTATAGAATAACATTAAATATGGCATTTGACGCTTAATTTTCGAGGACTGAATTGAAATGGCATGTGGAGGTGAAGAGTAGTGTGGAGGGAGCACTTTGTAAGATATGCATAACCTTGGCAAAAATGAAGAGGTGATAGTGAATTTGTGTGGGTTTGATGGTGTAAGAGAAAATAGGTATTTGGGGATGAGGTAATAAATAGGTAGAGTGAAAAAGTTGAAGAATGGTAAATCAGCAGGTATAGATTGAATTCCCATTGAAATTATCAAGAATGAAGGCGAGATTATGATTGACTGAATATGGAAGTTGTGTAAAACTTGAATGATTAACGTAACATTAATGAGAAGAGGTACTATCAAGTTTCCGAAAGTCGAGCCAGTAATAGTTACCCTTATATAAGTAGATAGGTAAGGGTAAGGGATATAAAGGAAACTGTACGAACTATAGAGGAATTAGTTGAGTGTTGTAGGGAAGAGATATTGCTGAATATTCCGCGTAAATGTAGGTGTTAATGTGTCAATTTTAATACGTATGTATAAACTTACCATTTTTTTTTTATATGTTGTAGTGATGAGGGACTGATTGGTTGAAAACAAGGTGCATTTAGAAGTGTAGAGGATGCTGTTTTTCAAATGTTCACATATGCCAAACAAGTGTATGAAATGAGAAAACTAAGTTGAGATGAATAATAATTTGTATTTAGTAGTTTTTTTATGGTGACTTGCCACATAACAAGGGAATTGGCTATACAGGTAGTTAATTAGGCGAAGGCTTTTCTGGCCAGGTGTTACTTCTAAGCTATGGTCGTTGGTCGGTTAGGTTTACATGAATTGAATCATAAGTGGTATTTTGTATGTTGCATACGTGTTAATGTTGTGCTGTAAGAATAAATGGAGTTTGAAATTGTTTGAATGGTTTTATTAATTACATAGTGGAGTGATGGCAAGGGATTTTCATATATATGTCTTTCTCCCTTTGGTTAATCTTATTTGGAGGCCTCATGAGATGCGGTGGTAAGTGGTCTTTGACTCGAGTGGTGTTAACTTATTGTACACTTGGTATGATTTGTTTTATGTGTGTCGAGAGATCTGATCACTAAGAACATTTGATCGGGAGATTGGAGGGTTGTACCAAGGAGGGGTGTGAAAGTAAATGAAGATAAGGAAGTAATGGTGAGGGTCACGGAATGACTATGTTGTGTGCGGTTGGGAGGAGAGCCGCCTGCGCTGTGAAATAATGTATAGGATGGGATGAGCTATTGTTGGAAATAGTATTTGAGCTAAATATTTAGTTATCTATGTGGTGGATGAAAAAGGAGCGTGATTATTGAGAACTAATATATGTTGAGCTCTTGTCCTTTTTTTTTTTACACATTATAGGCATCTGAACTGCAGTATTGTCACACTTGACTCAATCCAAATACTACCAAAATAGCCCTCAATACCAATAAATGGCCAATATTGGCCAATAGCCATTATACCAAAGTAAACACGTAAATTTTTTCCTACCTTAAAATAGATCTGTCAATTCTTATGTAGTATATATTTTTATATGTATAAATATATATATAATAAATATAAATATATATATAATTAATATATATTATATTAATATATATATGATATATATATATTTTATCTATATATAATATATAATATTTAATATATTTTATATAATATTAATATACTCAGATTATTCTAAATATATTAGACACATTAATCTGCTACTTTTTAAATAACTCAATTATAGTTAGTGAATAATACTCAAATAAATATGGTTGTCATGTACTCAAAACGCTTAGATGATTTTAGGATACAAATACTAGGTATATCACAACCTTTTGCCCCCCTAAATGAAATCCTGCCTACGCCCTATATATATAAAAAAAATTCCTATATAATGAAAACATTTAATGACAACTGAATCCTCACTGCCTATGTTTTAAAAAAATTAGTAAAATAAGAAATAAATTAAAACTCATACACATATATATAATTAAAATATAAATTAGTTTAGTTCAACTAATTTCCTTCTTTAAATTTATATATAAATTATAACAACTGAAGCCTCTATTTTTATTTAAGGCTAATATTTAGTAAAAATAAAGGTAGATTGCTAAGTTTCCTAGCTTTGGTTTTACCTACAATATAGAATAGCCGTGAGTCACTATATTTTGAGTACTCTGCTTTACTCAACTAACTTATAAGTTAAAATATTTAAGAATTTAATAAGGCTAGAGATTATATATATATATTTTTTTAAGTATTTATATTTTATATTAATAGTTTATTAAAGAAGTGTATTAAAAATGTTTTATTATTTCAGTTATTAATCCTTAATGATATAACAATGTTTATTAATGGTATTATATTTAACTGTCACTATGTACCAATACAGTTAGATTGGAAAAGTTTTGAATTATATAAGTCACAAACTTTCATTAATACTTTCATGAAATTAACTCTGGATATAGTTGTTAAGATGAGAGAATATATGCGAACAGAGCATATAGTAGTGTATATATGTATTAATACATTTGGGCTGAGGACATGATTCAAGTTTCATTTCATGTCAGTTGTCAATACAGTAAAAAGAGTTGTATAGTGCGCTCTAGCAATGTGGTTAATAACCTTTTAAAAGATAACATAAGTCATTACTCTCAGGAATAAACAATAATTCACTATATTCTATTAATATAAAGTGTATTGTAAATATCATTTGCTCTAACTATAGAAACTCTATAAATGTTAATTACTAATATAAGTGTAATAATACTTTACTCTAAAGTTTAATGTATATATACTATTAATGTGTAACTGCCACAATCAGTCCGAATTTAAAAGGGATTCGGTATCTTTATCCACACCTTCATTTTTAAACAATTGACTCCTAATTTTCAAGTGCCTTGTTTTTTATATAATATAGTTTACAAAACTAAATAACTATTATAGTTACCTAACAAAATTATATTTCACCTTGCCAGTTCTAACCTCTCTATCACTAATAATATTTTAATGTTTAAACAGTAAAGTAAAATAATCTTAAATTTTGTTAAATCATTTATATTCACATTCATTATCTTCGTCCTTAAAATCTCAAGAGGTTTTTAATATGATTTAATACTCAAGAAAGAAAATGTAGAAAATATCCCTCCTAAATGTAGTGCTTTTATTAATTTTTTTTATTATAATTTAATTATATTTATATATTTTTTGCAATTGTGATCCTCCTCCCATCCCTTCCATACGCATTGTTCACTTGTGTTATATGATAATATGCCAATAACAGAAATATAATTAGTTTTTAGTGATTTAAGTATGTACGTAATTACAATTGAAGAACAAATACGATAGTAGAAAAAGGTGAAAGATATATATTTATAGGATACAATGTAGATAACTACTCTTTTTTTTTTTTTATAATTTTCATTCTACTCTTTTTTTCTACATTTATGATTGATGTTGATTGATATTATGCGGCACATTAATCTTACTCAATATTTTTATTTATTTATATTGAGTCTGAATGTTTATTTTGATTTGTTTGTATAATTTATATATATATATATTTATATACTATATATATATTATGGGTCAGCCTTCAGATTAAGGACACCAGTATCTAAAAAGCGGTATTTGTTGGAGTATTTCCCGACTTGGGTCATTGTAAATACTGTATTATAACTATGTAGACATTTAATTTACAAAAATGGTTTTAAAAATTTTGTGTGAAGCCTTTTTTTGTATTACCGATTTTCGTGTATTTTAGTATATATTTTCGGGCAAAAAGTCCAAAATAACGTTGCTACCCCTCCAGGGTGTCAAGTTCTCGATTAAAGGGATATATCACTATCGATGCTGTATATTATATACAACAGTGTATTATAATAAAATCTATATTTGTTGCATAATTAAGTAGATGTTAACCCTCTAAAATTCCATCCTGCCATTCAGTGCTTCTTTCAGACAATTTACTGGTGAAACTAATATAGTGACTAATTTGTATTAAACATTATATTATCATATATATATATTATATAATATATATTTAATATACCAATATATATATAAATAATTATATATTAATTTTTCTTATATATATATATATAATATATATATATATATACTTAATTAATATATATATATTAATATATATATATTTATATATATAGGACAATAATTATGCTTATTGACCTCTTGATCTAAAGTAAATTTTTATATTTTATAACTACTATATAATTATTAAATGAATGATAAAATTATAGATATATGTAATATTAATAATATCATAGTAAAGAAAACTTACGTTTTCATTCATAAAATTCTCAAAAAATATTACGTACTATACTATGTAGGGTATCATTACTTCTCATAACGCTGTGACGGATGGAATTTTTACTATGTTATATAACCTGAAATAGTTCTCCACTATAAATAAAAATTTCGTGTTTAACTTGTTCAAATTTAAAGAGTGTTATATCAATCGCAGCATCTGTTTTCATTTTGTCTCGATAATTGGCATTATTTGTAATATTATAATTAAGTATATATAGAATAATATACGTATTTACTCCAATTATAATATAGGAGTTAATTTAACTTAATAAATAATAAAATAATATAATAGCAAAAATAATTAAGTATCTAACAAAAAATTTTCATTTATAAATGTTAGTTATGTTAATAATAGTATTTAATAGTAATAATTGTTAAGGACTGCCTCTCTTACTCTTTTGTAGCTACTTGAAAATTTGCAAAGTACTAGAGCCTCAAGAAATCACTCAGAGGAAATTTAAGATTAAAACTTATTTTTTGTAATATCTAATTAATATACATATTTTTTAAGTACTCATATACGCCGCCTAAACGAAGGACATGAGTATTTAGAGTGGCAACAGCTATCTCTACATACTGGAAGTACAGGTAACGCTAAGATATTACTATATTTCATCACTCCTCGTGAGGACATCAAGAAAGCTTATTTGTGTTTAAGTTATAAATGAGAGACCTGGGATGAATGTGTCATAAAATAGTGTAAATATAATTAAAACCCTGACTGCGAACAACTGTTTATATTTACTCATAGGTAGTGGTACTCAGCATATAGGTTATGGTGTGAATAGCTCTAGGCCTTAAATGTTCGCATATGTCTCCTCTTGTATTAGGTTACTCCCTCTCGTTGTACCCCTACTGCCACTTTTTAAGGGGATATATATATAAATAGCACGTAAAAATTAATGTTAGTTTATTTTTTATTTGTTTTTTATATATAAATATATATATATAATATATATTTAATTTATAATAAATATAGTGTATTACACGGCAAATTAGGGGCTCGAGCCGACTCGTGGAACAGAGGGGGGGACGTTCCTACCCCATTATTTAGGGGTAGGGGACAGGAGGAAATCACCCGTCGATACCCCAATAATAATACCAAAGACGTGCGAGGTTCCGTGAGACCTACTTACACCGGGGGGAAATAAGTCTATATCTACCTCTCGGTGATTACGTATTACCTACGTGTGTAAGGCTTACGTAGAAGACCCCTCAGATCTTTCCTGCCATCATCTGTGACGGATTATTTATCCCTTTGATATAGGTTAATATAATCTAACTAATAATTAACAAATCCCTATATATATATATACTATGAACATACGTTTATGTATGTGGATATATGAATATACTCCTATGATACTATTTATTTTTATTGTATTATATATTATACTAGTATATATATAAAACATTGAGATTAACCAGCAGCATTACACCGCCGCTTCAGTAAAAAGAATCTAACTAAAAAATAGTGAGGACTTTCTTCCAAGTGCACTTTCATTGTTTATTTATTTCAAACACATCTGAAAGGATGTGAGTATAAAGGCCTTCAGCATATACATAATGCCAGTAATCTTTCAGCAATATTACACAATGCATTCTGATTTATAATTTCAATCATACTAATGTTTATTAGTTTAAGTAGTTTGATAATAATAATATATATTTCTATATGTAATATTAATTATTTAAATATATTAATAATATAGAATATATATAGGCAAGCAATCATCCCTCGCAGAAAGCAATATGCATATAACTAAAAAACTATATATTATATAACATCTAAATAGTGAGAATAATAATAAAATATATCATTTTATGATTTCAGTACATAAGCAATCTTCATCTCTGATAGATGAATAACTCATTAAGAAAAAAAATGTATTCTTATCTACTAGGAAATTATATTTCATACATACATTTATTTAAAGTATTCTATTATATATAAATGTTGGCAGCTAATACGCTCTGTAGTAACCTTCATATTCTGCGCAATACTTAACTACAGTTTAGTTAACGAGCAGCATAGAGTTCCAATTAAATATTGTATATTTTTTTAATATTATGTATTCTATAGAGATATATAAAATAGTTTAATTTTTTTTTACTTTTTACTCATTTATAGGGGGTTTTAAGGTGCATCGTGTGGACAGAGGTAGGTGAACTTCGTACCTTCCTCGTGTCTGATCTCACGTAGACTATATAGGCATCGATGAAGTACCCCGACTCTATCCCATCTTTTGTGGTTTACCCATGGGAGTATGGTTTAGTTATAAAAATAAAAAATATTCATACATTTTTGGCAACTTGGCTCATCCTTCGGTAGTGCTGTGAGCTCCTTTTGAACTCTCTTCAAACCGACAGTGTATTTTCCAAACATTTTTAATCAATTTTTAATTTTTCCAAAAAGTGTACTTTAATTTTTTTTATGTGCATATATCAGATTTAAAATAAAATAATGTTTATCTGAATAATAATTAAAATATGTTAATTTATATATTTCCTGTAGCTGTTTATTTAGTTATTTAGTTACATGCATGTTGACTTTCGATTGTGAGTGTACTTATTGATATTACTATAATATATATTTATATTATATATACTATAAATAATATTACTATATATATATGTTAATTTAATTATTTTATTAATAATATAATAATATATAACGAACTAAGTTAACTAATATATTTATATAATATATATATAATAATAATAATATAATAGTTATAGTTAGCAAATTAATCTGAATCCATAATCATAATATATTCTCCTCATAGATATATTATTCATACTCAATAGAAAGACGAACAAGGTTCTTGGTCAGGTGAAATTTAATTACATGTAATTTCCTACCTCAGAGTGGATTAGATATAATGTCAGCAGATATAATTATATCTTAGTGATAGTGATAGATAGGGAGTGCTGTTTTAGAGAGCTGATCAATTCATAGGGCTAACATTGAAGAAATCTCTCAGGCCCACCATGGACGTAGGCGCGCTATCGAAGTATACGAATATACATAGACTTTGGATTATTCCAGGTGTACTACTTTCAGGAGGGATGATATATGTAAATACATTATGTTGTTTGGTTTTTTTTTTTTTTTTTTTTTATTTATATTATGTTGTATTAGTGCGATTTATCGGTGGAGATTTGCAAAATTTTAGTGTTCGACATTTGCTTGTTTGTGAAGTTTTTCAAATTGTTAGAGGGGCTTGAGCGCAGAATGGCTGGGGGACAAAAGTGGAGGACGGAGTTGCTCGCCACACGCGCGTTTACGATCCGATCACAAGGAAAAGAGCCGAGAGACCTCCTTATCGTGCAATGCCTCGCGCTTGCAAGAGTGCCGATGATGACGTTTTCGAAAGATTTACACGTATATGGGTATTCCGTTATTATAGTGTTAAAGAGAAATAGAGAAAAAGGATTTACCATTATACTAATAAGTACTCTCCAGCGTGTGACATTAATCGCATATTACGCGTATGTTAATATACAAAGAAAAAATTTTGTTTTTTACCTTGGTACATTAACATACATTCCAAATTTAAATTCTTTCTGTCTACAGTATATTGAGTGTGATTTAAGTCTACTAATCTCGCTTAAAACTCGAGATTTAATAGTAGAGCTCAGATATTGCTTCTCTCAAATATATCTTATGAATTTTATATAGAGAAATAGTTATAGAAAACGATTTAAAGAAAATGAAGCGAGTGAATGGGGATACTACTAATCAAAAAATATTAAGAGTATTATTTAAAAATGAACATAGGTATAGTTACCATGAATGATATGATGTTAGTGCGGACCTTTCACGCATTTTAGTTCGTCTTTACGGTCAGAAGGTCTGAGCATTGACCTAGAGTCTACTCATTCTTATAACTCTCTAGATCTCTCAGTGATATAAAAGATATCTATGCCAAATTTCAAGAAGATTTATAGTCTATATACAATTTAACGTACGAATATAATAAAAAAAATAAAAATTATAATAATTATAATAAAATTATTGAAATTAAAAACACATTCTACTTAGAATATATTTTCCTGACTAGATTCTCACAGAATATGCAATATTTGTTTATTACTGTAGCGTGCTTGACTACTGTATCTTAATTTATACATATGTAATATAGTATATAATATAATCACTTATACTAGATACCTTATATTAATAATAATATATATAAATATATATATATATTAACTAATTAAATATTAAGTATTTATATTAATATATATATATATATATATATATATATAATATATATTTTATTAATATATTAATATATAATATAATATTATGATATTAATTTTATAGTTATTAATATTTAATAGTTTATTAGAAATATAAAGTTTATTTTTAATAATAGTTATAATTAAAGTTATATACAACTTTGAGAACATTTTAAAAACTCAAATATAAAGTATAATATTATATATATTAGAAATTCCTTACTTATAATTAGGGAGAAAATAATAAATATTCTCTATAAATTCTCCATTCTTATCTTTCTTATAGAATTATATATAATAGTGATAAACTTGTAGTTACGCTTTCAAAGTGGAAGTAGAAGTAATAAATATTTAACGCCAGAAAGGCTTTCGAAAATATAGTTCGCATTTTACTCATCTCTAGTTCTACTAGATATCTCTCGATCGCGTAAATTCTCGGATAGGTTCTCTGTCAGGAGTGTGATCTCCTACAAGAACATATAGTTAGATGTCGAACTCATAGGTAAAATTATAAGTTCTTCCTAACTCAAGTCTCTCTGTCGCAGCAAAATGAATATTAACACGATCTAATTATCCTAATATAAACTATAAAAGTTTCTGTAAAATATATTTACAATTAATTACAGAAAAGAAGCATGCACACTACCAGTAGAAGTTACCATCAGAGGCAGCTTTCACGAATACAATTGTATGACTTGTGGAGAAGTTGTGTGATTCACGTTTGTGTACTGCGCTCATACGTATAGTGAATGTACAAACTAATAATTAATATTAAAATTGGAATATTTATTAGTTAATTAAAGTAAACGTGATGTTTATTGTACAGAAGATTATTTACCCACAGATTCTATACAAATCATATGTATAAAATTTAATTTATACTGGAACAATCATAATATATATAATATGTTATATATTTATATTTAAGCATTGCTGAGTCTGCGCTATTGCAATATATTTACAAGTTAAGAGATATATTATATATATATATTATATTTTTATATTACTAAATCATATATTTATATATATATATATTATATATTTATTACATTAAATTTATATATATATTTAATATATATTAAGTATAATATATATAATATATTAATATATATTAATATATATATTATTATATATATATAATATATATATATATATATATTAATATATTATTATTAATATATATATTATTAATATATATATATATATATTATATAGACCAAAACTTAAAGAGTATAATTCACCGCATGATTATCTCATACGATAAACTATAAAGTAGGTACTAAGTAATATATAACTAGATATACTATTAATCTGGAATCTAGTGTGCGTTATTGAAATTTGTATTGGAAATAGATAAAAAATATTTTTACTATTTATTTTTTTATTAATTATTATAGAATTTTATTATTCTCTCTCTCCTCTCAAAACTACGTATAGCGTATAGTAAGAAAACTTAATAAATCACATATTATTGTGAATATTATAGATGATGAATATAAAATTATCTTTATTAAGTGGGTCGAGCACTCGTGGGACAGAGGAGGTGGGGATTCGTATTTCTCTTTTAATTACCCCTATTAAGTGAGGAGGCGGCGGTATACCAGTGAATCCACCTCCGCTAGATACTACCCTAAAAATATCCAAAATAGTGAAGTACGGGTTCCGGTAGACCCCGGTAGGGGTGAGTAGGAAATAAGTCCTTACTACTCCGTCGATTCCCCAGAGGGCCGAGATAAGACCCCTGACTCTTTTAGCTATTACTTTGCGGTATTTACCCTTGTAGGTATATTTTCTTTTATGTTAAAAAGAAAACATCTTTTTCATACAATATTTCATACGCTGATTTCTTAAAATATTATTCTAATATATAAGTTTATCTTATTATTTTATATATTTCCTATCGTAGTTTTTGAAGATTAATAGAAATAAAAGAAAAAAATAATTTATTTTTCATTCCATACAAATTTCATACGGCTGTAATTCTCCATTATATGTTATCATGATTTACTTATATATTATGTACCTACTATCATAGTTTACGTAATGATATCTATCTATACATATATATGATATTCATCTCTGGTTAGTATTACTGCTAGACGACTTTTCATCTTTATCTTTTTTTTCTAATCACTATAAATGATAATCATTATCCTCTTATCCTTATATAATTTACTGTTATCTTGTAAATTACAGTTATTATAATAATTAATATATGCCATAAAATTATAAATTTCATAGCCTTTTTTATTAAAACGTATGAATAATACTTTTTATCACTTTTATAATGTTGGTGTATTTTTCTTTTTTTTCATCTCAAATAAACATTTGTTTTAGATTTGTTTACCATTAGATTGATAATGTTCTTGTTTGTCAAAACTTTATGTGTATTTACGTTGGGCATGTGTTTATTGAAACTCTTGTTACTTACGTATACTTATCAATTTAGTTGTTTATTCAATTT
>JABUQX010002180.1:7500-22681 GCA_015478945.1 Trachelipus rathkii | reverse complement strand
GGAGAATAACCCTTTAATTGACTCAGTCAATGATGATGGAGGTATAGAAAATTGTAAAACTTCTAACATTATTCCCGAGAACTCTTCAGAACGACCTCCCGTAGAAATAAATAAAACCTTAGAAAAATCATTAAGGACGATGGTGACTGGTCCCATTGTACTCCTTTCAAGAGGACCTCTGATTGTTTCAGTCGCTTTAGTTCCCAACAGCTCTGGCTTCTACGTCTGTTACTCGGTAGATAGGGAGCTGCGATTAGATCTGATCAGCACTGAAATACGAATCCTACATGAGGAACTTTTACCATTCACGACCCCTTCTGTAGATATAAAACGTTCAATGCCATCACGCGCGTTCTGGTCAAAGACGAACATTCCGAGTACCTAACTCTTGCACCTTCTATAGCTGAACATGTAACTTGTCACTTCCCTGACAGTGATTATGTATCTAAAACCCGTCATTTTCTGTGGATAGCTTCCACCAGGATTTATGCCAAGCTCCGCTGTTTTAGGGAGCTGCGCTTAAAGAAAAAATGACCTTCTCCCAGGACTTAACTACCAGGGAAATTAGTACATAGATCTACATGATTGTATAGAGTTCGTAGCTAAGGATGAGAGTCTAAAAATTCCCTTTTATAAATGCGTCACGGTTAAGTCCATAAATGTTCCCCCGTTTTCCTGTCAGATGGTGGATGTGAGTTGTCCTTCATCTGAAATCTCTGCTTTGGTAGGTTTTCAATCCGAGCCAATGGGGTCCGTTGTACCAATTCCTGGTGTATTGGATTTGCGAGATTCGTGTAAAATCGCTCTATTTAATCCTTCCGATACACCTCATTATGTAAGGAAGGGTACTGTAGTAGGTAGTTTGTGTTCCTTGGAAGAAGAAGATATTCTTCAAATTAATACTAGGTCAGTAGAGGCAAATTCCGAAATCAACTTGAAAGCAGAGTATGGTAACTCCCCCACTCAAGTCTGAGGAAGGAGTGGTTCTCTTGCTCCCATAGCGGCATATTCCTATCTCTGACCTCGAAAAGGAACGCAATAACTCGCACCTACAGTTCATTATTAAAAACATTAGAGTCAAAGCACCGGCTCTCAGTTTCGGTGTGACCACGAACGTTGGATAGTGTCTACTAATATCACACACATATCGAGGTAGAAAACTGGTCGACCTGTCTGAGCATTACCAGTACGTCGTTTCCAGGGTCCCTTGGCTCAAGAAATAGAAAACCAATGTCATGAACTGTTGGAGCAGGATATTATTAGACCTAGTAAATCCCCTTATTCAGCTCCTGTGGTTCCGGTCCGAAAACCTGACGGTAAATTACGATTATGTATCGATTACCGGAAATTAAATAGTGTTACTAAGACCGATTCCTTTCCGTTACCTAACCTAATAGATACGATTTATAACATGTACGGTAAGGTCTATTTTACAACAATAGATCTGGTCCGTGGATATTATCAAGTATCAATGGAGCCCGAGAGTATTGAAAAAACTGCTTTTTCCACCCCATTTGCACAGTACGAATATTTAAAAATGCCCTTTGGTGTAAAGAATGGTCCGGCCACATTCCAACGTGGGATGATGTTGGCATTGGAAGAATTACCATGGTCCGAGGTTATGGTATATTTAGATGATATTATCATTCTCAGTAAAAATATAGATGATCATCTAACCACCTTGGATCGTGTCCTTTCTGCACTAGAGAAAAATGGTTACAAACTTAAACCTAGTAAAACTCGGCTTTGTCGTACTGAGGTGGAATTCTTGGGTCACCATATATCACGGAAAGGTATACTTCCCCTTCAAAAAAATCTCAGAGGAGCTTTAGAATTTCCTGTCCCCACTACGGTAAAACAATTACGCCAGTTTCTGGGAATGGTAAACTTTTATAGGCGACATATTCCAGATTGTTCCCAAATCAGTAAGCCTTTATCCTTTATCATGCCAGACTGGTGGTAGATCCATTAACTGGACGCCGGAGTGTCAGCAGGCCTTCGATCAACTTAAAGAGGCCTTAGTAAATCCCACATTGTTAGGTTTCCCTGATTATAGTCCGGAGGTTTCTCCCATGGAGCTCCATGTGGATGCTTCAGACCTCGGGGCTGGGGCTTGCCTTTCACAAATTCAAGATGGCGAACGCAGGCCAATTGCTTTTATTTCTATGACCTTTAATGGGGCTCAAAGAAATTATGGAGTAATTGACAAAGAACTTACTGCTTTGCGTTGGGCTGTCAAATCTCTTAGACCTTTCCTCCGGGGCATAAAATTCATTATATATACCGACCATATGCCACTCATCTATTTACAAAATATGAGTTTGGTTGATGGAAGGTTAGCTAGGACTATGGAAGAGCTCTATGAATATGACTTCGATATCCGTCATATATCGGGCCCTAAAAATATAGTTGCTGATGCTCTTTCCCGATCTCCCGTAAATGATAATATGGAAGAACCCGAAAAGCCTTTGGATTTCATTCCTCCTGGGTTCTTTCCAATAGAAATCAGCGGAGGAGGGGACTCATTATATAAATGTTTTTCTCTTTATTTATATGGGTCTGTCGAGAGACATTTAGAAGTAAGAGATGTTCTTATTGAAGAATTACAAAAGCATCCTGTAAAATATAAACTTCAAGGTCAGTTGGTTCAAAAAAGACTCCGATTATTAAAACTTCCGGGTCAATTACCAATACCAGAAGTTATCACTGCTTTTACTGATGTCTTTAAAGTTAATGTTCACATATATTATGCCCATAATAAACCTTTAATATATGGAAATAACGTTGGTGGTGGTGAACCCTGTTATTTAAAATGTTTAGCCGGGATTCACTATAATTATCTGTTAGTTACTTCTAATAGTGAATAAATATTATGTCGACTCCACTGGAGTATATACGCCACCGGAGACGAACCAGTCTTTTATAACTTCTTCTCTGAGTTATAAATTGACATATGATTTTAACCTGAGGTGAAGTAAATAAGCACAGAGAATCAAAGTTAGCTTTGCTTCATCTATTTAAAAAATTTTTGCAATTCAATTTACTTAAAGTTCTGTTGTTTACTTACTGACTGAAAACATTAATATACAATACTTAGCCAAATAACTTATCTTGCAAACCTTGAACCAGATAAGTTACAAAAAAATCTTATTCCTATCTTTATTAATCTCTTAAGCAAACTTACTTCTGAACTATTGTTCTAAAAAACCTCTTCATCTATTGAAGTTGTTTGAATGTATGCTTTCTAGTGTGCTTGAAAAAAAAACCCTCCTAGTATAAACGATTCTTGTGTAACTGATCTTTGTGTGTCTGAATTATGTATGATGGCAGACTAAAGATTATATTACTCAACTACAGATCTGAAAAGTCTTGTGTAAATTGATTCCCCTACTTTATTTAACCAACAATGGTTAAATATATATACAGCATACATATATACTGTATGGTTTTAATTCCTCTGGTAATTGTGGATATACTCATCGAAAACCGCGTACCTCAAAGAACTTATATATATATATAAATTTATATATATATATATAAATATATATATAAATTTTGTGAGCTGTATATATATATGTACCTATTGTACATATATATCTACTAGTTCTCCGGCTCCAACGAGCTTGTCATGTTCATGACAGGTTGTGGAGTGGGAGAGCTTTAAAACTTATATTACAGATATTCCTGGTTCCTGAAGGAGATATGGGAGGTTCTAATGATCAATCCAGGCTGGATGAGTAGATTTTCCCTCTTCGCAATCGTAGGACACAATGGATAAGTAATTGAGGAGTATATGAGGAAATACAAATAATCAGGAAAAAGACTTCCTAGATTGTTTGTATTTCCGAAATGAAGTATACCATTATCCTAATCAAAAAAGGTCTTTATTAATGAGGTATGCCGGTGGTTTCGATGAACAATTATGGTAATTTTCCAAGCTGATAATTCTG
This sequence comes from Trachelipus rathkii, assembly GCA_015478945.1. Taxonomy (NCBI): domain Eukaryota; kingdom Metazoa; phylum Arthropoda; class Malacostraca; order Isopoda; family Trachelipodidae; genus Trachelipus; species Trachelipus rathkii. The sequence continues at coordinate 18,731 of JABUQX010002180.1, read as the reverse complement.
ACTATGGAAAGTTTAGATTAATACCTTTAATTTACCTTTAATTTATTTTACAAGCAAATTTTATAAATTTAAATTTGTTTTTTTTATATAACTCGTCAGTTTCTCAATAATACGTTACTTCTGATTTTCCCAATCAAATAGTACAATTGAGAAATGTAGAAGGTTAAAATGATTTAGTTTTACTCTATTTCATTTTTTCGCTTCACTTGACAGTTATCATTTAATAAAAATATTATCTTAGCGTAGGAAATATTAGTTCATGTATTTTATGTAGGATTGGAAATTTTGTGGTGGCTTATGTATTAACATATATATTGATGCTTTTCAGAATTGATTGAATAACTACCTGGAATTTGATTTTTCAAAACCATTTTCAAAGATGCCTTTGCTTTTGGCCATCGGATCCTCTGAAGTATCCTTATTCCGTAACCAGAAGAAATATTTAAGGAACCAACATGGAGTGGCAGTACGAGCCGATTACTCATCTGGACGTCCTATTTCCTCGTGCATCTCGAGGGTACAAACCTTAATGACCCCGGATGTTAAAAACATTATCCTCTGGTCGTTAACAACCACCGCCTGGAAAAGGAAAGAGCTCAAAAACATCGATCATGATGTGGCAACGGTGTTTGAACCCGAAACGGCTTTATCGGTGGAAAACGTTCCTAGCATTATGGAAAAAATTACTGGAATAACCAAAAAAATAAATCCTCAGGCTAAAGTTTATCTATATATTCCACCCATGCAGGATATGCACGCTTTTAATAAAAAGCGTATCATTCGAGACTGGGGCAGTAAGTATAGCAAATATACTTTGGATGACCCAGAACTATCTCCTGAAAAGATGAGAGACCACTCCATTCACAGTTTCAAGATGTTCGAGTCTTTGTTGGAATCCCGATACAAATGGTCCGATAAAAATATTATCAGAGGAACGGAAATTTTGAACTTTTATCATGGCAAAAACAAGAAAAATGACCAAAATACTCAACTATTTCCTCATAATCAGTATCTTAATAAGGAAATACTGGTAATGAATTCTCCCTTATTGTTGGACGGGTTGCACCCAAATCGCCTATTTTTAATTAACTTCATGGAGAAAATGGGACATTCTTTTTAAAATAAATAAAATCGCTGTGAGGTATGAACCTTACACACCTTTATCAGGTAAAGCAACAAAGAAAAATGAGAAGAGCCGATCACGTCCCATGGTTGCCATTCCTACTAGAGAAACTGGACGGATGGACCAAAATTATTTACCACCTTTACCTGTTACCAATATTGTCCCTAATTATAATGTTCCCGTAGATTATACCCCTGAATATCCTCAATCTGGTATTCGGCAAAGAAATTTTTCATCATCATTCCCATCAAATTACTTCACTGATTCAAATTCTTATGCACAAAATTATCCTATACAGGACCCTAATTTTTCATATTATAATAAGTCCCAATCTGGATATAACCCGAACCAAATTCCTATTAGTGATCCTTTGTACCAACCTTCATGTAGTTACGCTTCAACTGGTCCAGGTAACTCGTCTACTTTACCTAATTATACATCACCTGCTTTCTCTAATTTACCTAGTTACACTTCAACTGCTTCAGGTAACTCGGCTAATATATCTGTTTGTAATCCTGAAACCGCGCTGGATCCCCAGATCAAACTTGTACTGCGTACAAGTTTGAGATGGGCAATGGAACGGATCAGGTGGAAAGATATGGAATGAGAATCAACGGCAGATGACTTCAATATTGTGGGCTCAAGAGTTTGAGGATGAAAAGAAGTCCGTTGCTGATCTTTCTTCTTTGAACGCCGTCCCCATATTGTAAACCATAATTGGATTTTGTATTGTATATAATATTAAGAGAGTCCTGAGTATCCTTCTCTACGGGTCTGTACTACACTCTTTGCCTCGACACTCCCGTCTTTCTCTGAACGACGTGGAAAATGGAGGTGGGGGGTTTAGATTTAGTGGGGGAGGATATAAGGGAGATATTGTTCATGTCTTATGTATAAATACTGGGAAGATTAAACATAGCAGAAACCATTCTCAGTAATGGATAATACACCATGTGGTTTATAATCTCCCCATGTGGTGTTTAGTTTTAAGTATTATGGTTTCATTTATTGGAAAAACCTTGTGGAATTTGCATATATTATAATATTGTTTCTTTTTTGTTCTAGTATTGTTATATATTTTAATACATATTTTGAGAAATTTTAAGTCACAGAAAGTATAGGTATTCTTGTGACTCACTTTCTGTTATCATTGTACCAAAAGCTTTTCTGGAAGACCTTATATGCGGATTTTAGATTCATCTAAGGTCAGTACAAAGATATTTGACCATAATCTTATTTATTATGCAATGCTTTATAAATAATATGTAATAACTGTGGATTGGTAAATAATGATGGTTAATTTACCTTAAACTTTTACAGTTGTTAAAGTATAAGGAATACTCAAGAAAACATTGGGTCAAGGAATAAAACAAGCCCTTTTAGAAAATAGGGTGAGTTTTAAGCAAATGAATATATAATTTTGAAATGTAAATATAATATAATAATATACTATACAATAAGGAGTAGGTAAAAGCCCTTTTTAAAAAACACACTGTTACTTACTTTTAACAGGCTTCTAATACCTGGGAGTCATCTCTGAAATTCATATCTAGGACTTTCATATCTAGGACTTTCATATATAAGATTCATATCTGTGGCTTTGGTATCAGATTTTCATATCTGGGATTCACATCTTGGATATTGATATCTGAAAGGAAAACTATTAGTCATAAATTCAAAGCTAAGTCATTATATTGTTAATCTAGCCTCCGATTTCCTAATACTTACCTTAACTTCATACATGAACAATATTTGGAAACTACTTTCGTTTCCACTCTCGAATCTGAAATTTTAAGAATAAATAATCAATAATTGTGGTATATATCACTTTCTTATTTATTCTTTGCTTCTGTGAATTAGTTATTGGATTGTTTGTGTTGGCAGTCCATACTTATTCATTGATACTTATATTTATTTAAACTCTTAAAATATTTTATACAGTGGATTAATTGAGTTGGTAAAACCTTCCTTCTTCCACCAATATAATATTTATAATTTTTACAAACCTAATTAAAGATAGAACTTTTTCTGGTGTGTCAAATCCTTGATTGTTTACTTTTGTTTATTTATATCATTCTATTCTATGATCTATGAAACTATAATTAGATTTAATCTTCAACTATAATATTCAGTCGAAACCTGTGCAGTGACACCTTGGTTTAATATTCAGTCAAAACCTGTGCAGTAACAACTTGGTTAATTATAGTGAATAATATACTTACAACTGATCTTCAAGCTGAACATCAGGGCAAGATTTATATAGAACAATTTATTAGTTAATGATCACAATCCTCTCCGATAGTCATACAAGTTAGCAGGCCGATGGAGTCCTAAATGACAAATTTCCTCCGTTACGGAGAAAATCTAATCTGCTCCGTATTACCCCTGATGGTGTCATATGGTTACTGTGCTGACTAGACCTTCAAACCATTATCTTCGAACATCACAAACCTAACATCTGTGAAATCTCCTATAAATTGACTTTCGTACTATTCTATTCATCGACTTTATATCTTCAAGAAAGAGCGGAGAGAGGTACCTCACAGTCGGGTACACTTGTTGAGCCCAGCGTACTTCCTCTCCGCCACATATATATATATATATATATATATATATATATATATATATATATATATATATATATATATATATATATATATATATATATATTATATGATATATATATATATATAAATACTATATATATATAGTTTATGGTATATATATATATATATATTTATATATATATATATATATATATATATATATATATATATATATATATATATATATATATATATATATATATATATATATATAATATATAATATATATATTATATATATATATATATATATATAATATATATTATATATATATATATAATATATATATATTATATTATGGTATATATATATATATATATATATATATATATATAATATATATATATATAATATATATATATATATTATATTATAATATATTATATATATATATATATATATATATATATATATATATATATATATATATATATAAATATATATATATATATATTAGGGAGCTACCGATTAGTATCGTATCGGTATCGCGAGTATCGCGCCATTTTTTGATGGTATCGGTATCGCAGTTAAAAATGGCCGATACTTAGCCGATACCTCTTACTTTTTGGGGTGAAAAATTATGAAAAACTTTTAGATTCAATAATAAATCTAGTTCGATTATAGATAGCTAGTACCAAGTATGTTTTTTTTTCCTCGATTTCCTTTTTAACTTAGATTTTTAGCGTTTCTCCAACTTGGTCTTTAGCGTAAAATTTACCTATTTGGACAGCCATTATTATAATTTATCAGACAGATTTATCTACTTGTCTTAGGCTACGTACACATGATGGCGTTGTAACGCGCGCTAAGCAACGCGCGCTGTCTATCACGGCATACTATATGATGACTACAGACGGCTTACCAAATAAAAGAACTCGAGGCGCCCTGCTAGCGCGCGCTTCACGAGGAACCTTCTAGACGCGCGCTGCAGCGCGCGTTGAAGACAGAGCTCGCGCTGCATGTGTACGCCGTCTGTAGTTATCATATAGTATGCCGTGATAGACAGCGCGCGTTGGAACGCGCGTTGCTTAGCGCGCGTTGCAACGCCATCATGTGTACGTAGCCTTAGGCTACGTACACATGATGGCGTTGCAACGCGCGCTAAGCAACGCGCGTTCCAACGCGCGCTGTCTATCACGGCATACTATATGATGACATTCCAAATAAAAGAACTCGAGGCACCCTGCTAGCGCGCGCTTCACGAGGAACCTTCGAGACGCGCGCTGCAGCGCGCGTTGAAGACAGAGCTCGCGCTGCATGTGTACGCCGTCTGTAGTTATCATATAGTATGCCGTGATAGACAGTGCGCGTTGGGACTCGCGTGCTTAGCGCCCGCGTTTGAAAACGCCATCATTGTGTACGTAGCCTTAGTTGATCAATAGTATTTTTTTTTATTTTACGCAATTCGTACGCAATTTCGTGAGTGCGTGAGTGTTTTAAACTTTCTGGATTTTTCATATTTTAGATATTTGCCGTAAATAGGGTTTTACTGTCTTAAAATTTAGGTTTAGCGTACGAATAAGATATTTCCTCTTTCAGTCCCTTTGATTTTTGTCTTTTTTCTGTTGTTTTTTGTTTTTTTTTTGTTTTTTGATTGCGTGTGCGTGTATGATAGATTTGCACAGGCCTGGCTTTCTTTTGACTTTACCAAAATCAATGGCTTGCACTCTAACTCTTCATCCATGGAATACTACCTCTTTAACTCTAAACCTAATTTTAGGCTCTTGTCTGGACCCAGATGCCTAAGAATTCATCCTTCAACTCGTTTAAAATATCCAACTATAACTTATTTCATAATTTCCGTTTGAAGGGGTTGGAGTGTGTGCCTATGTAAATATTTAAACATTCCTATAACACGTCTCGAGAATCTCGAATCTCTCCTAACTTCGAAGTTCTGTGGCTTAAAATCTTTCTTCCTTCTACTACCATATTCTTATGCTTCTGCTACTGTTCTCCTAACAGAACACATTTTCATGCCTTTTTTGATTACCACTACTTCTCACGAGACTGTTATACCTTTTCATCCAAATACTGAGGTCCTCTATTTAGGGATTTCAATGTACACAAAACTGAATTGTTGGGTTCCTCTCGTACTGATTTAGTTGGGAGGAAGCCGAATCATTCATTATTCTCAACGATCTGGAGCAACTGATTAAATAACCTACACACATTCCGGATCGTCCCAACCGATTCATTGAACACACTTGACCTGTGTTTCACCACTAGTCCTTCTCTCTATAAATACACCACCTTTGCTCTCTATCGGTAAATCTGACCACAACCTTATATCACTTAATTTTAATACTTTCTCTCCAAACATCCCCATCCTGCCCTATGCGTTTTTTCTGGCACTTTGATTCGCGGCCCCGATTGGGGGGGCATTGCGGTGCTTCTACGCTAACTATAATTGAAGTGGCTGCTTGACTCCTAAGACGCTTCAGATTCTGCCAATAAAGTGGGAACTGTATTGTTAATGGGATAAGCAGGTTCATTCCTTCTTGGACTAAACCTTTTTCTCCTCAAAAATCCATGCGTTCCCGATCGTGCTTGTTCCCTGGCCATTCAGGCTAGAGGCAATGCTTAATCGGGTGTGAAAAATTCTCGTTTCTCCTATCACTCTTGCCAATTTTCATTCAGCTGAAAACGTTGCAGGGATACTCTTCGACGAGCAAACGGACTTTCATTAAACGAAAATGCGCTGACCTCCTTGGTTCTCCTACTTGACAAAGCTCTCTGGCATCTTGCCAAAAACATCTCTAACAACTTTCATTAATCTGTCTTTCTTCCATTTATTCTCTCTTATGAATCTGGTGTTAATACTCCGAAGGATAAGGATAATCACTTTGGCCTCCTGTTTTCCTCTAATTCAACCCTGGACGATTTCTGGTATTCCTTCTTCTCCTCCTCCTCCTCTCGGTGCCCTATGCCTTTACCTGTCATTTCATTTGAATTCGGGTGCATGGGCTCCTCAAATCTATGAACGTTAGGAAGGCGGGTGGCCCCGATTTGGCATTCCTCTCCGAGTTTTTAGGAAGTGTGCTTCCGTGCTGACCCCACCCCGTTCAACTATATTATTCTATGCCTCAATACTAGCACTTCCCTCAGTGTTGTCAGAGCTCATATGTCCAAACTATCAATAAGGAAGGTATATGCTCTGATCCTTCTAACTATTGACCTATGGCTCTTCGAAGTATTCTTTCTAAGAACTTTGAAACCCTTCTCAACTCTTCACTTCTTAGATCATCTGGAATCTCTTTCCTTCTTTCTGATTACCAGCACGGCTTTCGGTGCTTGCTCGAGATCTACTGCGATATACTTTCATATTTAACAGATTTATGTTCCGCCCTTAGGAACAACGTCAAGACTTGTGGGGGCGCTTGACATTATCAAAAGCATTTGACCGGTAGGCACGCGTCACTGCTCTCCAAAGCTCCCCTCCTTTGGGTTTCCTTCTTTTCTTTGCCTACTTATGTCTAGCTTTCTTTCAAAATCGCTCAATGTCGGCTGTGGTTGATGGAGCAACTTTTTCTTTCTGTCAATAGGTTGGTGTTCCTCAGGGTTCTGTTTTTATCTCCTACTTTATTACTGCTTTTCATCAATGATCTTCTCACCTGCAATTCTAACTCTATCCACTCATATGTCGATGACTTGACCCTTCATTTTTCAACTCATATCAATTCTCCTCCCTCTTTTACTTCTCAGGAATTGCCTCTCGTCTTAATTCTTCCGATTCTATTCTCGCTGATCTGGATAGAATTTCAGGGTTGGGGGTCGTCTCAAACTTGTGAAATTTAATTCCTTTAAAAACCCAACTCTACAAATCTCTCTCTCTAAGACACTTAAATTTTCTAAAATTCTCTTTCGACGGTTCTCTCGTCTCTCCTGTTGGACAATATAAACATCCTTGGCCTTAAAACATAAACAAAAAATGTTTGAAAAACCTTTTCGAGTTGGTTGCTAGGGCGGCCTCAAAAGAAACTGGGAGTGTCTGTTTAGAGTGCGAGACTTTTTTATTTTTTCCTCTTCTCAGTTACTCCACCTATTCAAGGTTCTCATCCGCCCTTGTATGAGTTACTGCTCTCATATCTTGGGGCGGGGGCTCTGCGTTATCATCCGTTTTTTGGATAGGGTCGAAGTCAAAGGCCAAAAGGACTTATAAACTGTCCTGTACTTTCTAGTTCACTTGACCCTTTATATTTTCGGCGCGATGTTGGTGCTTTATCCCTTTTTTATAGGTACTATAGTTACTGTAGAGGCAAGTGCTCGAGGAATCTATCCACTCGCCGTACCACCCACTTTAACGACGTCCTCGTATGCACAAGGGTGCTGTGTCGGCACATGAGTTTTGTGGTGATATTAGTAACTCCAGACTAGTTCGCTGCGTGCTTCTTTCTATTCCTGCCACCTCTGTTTTTTGGTGGAATTCTCTTCCATCATCTGTGTTTCCTACTCCATTTAATCTCCCTTCACTTTAAAGCTTGCGTCTGTGCTCATCTGTGTTAAATTTGCGTTAGAAGGATTTTTGAGGCGTTCAACACCAAAAAATTAAATAGGGTTCTGCCCGTGAGCGGCGGGGACAACTGAAAAAAAAAAAAAAAAAAAAAAAAAGGTCTAATAAGGAATTCCTTAAGCTAGCTGAAACCCCACAAGAATGGCACCTCCGACGGGGAACCACTTCTAGAATGCATTAAAATAGCATAACCGAGGAGTTTGCTCGCTTGACAAAAAAAAAAAAAAAAAAAAAAAGAGACAGAGAAGTGGAAGCCGCCTTATCAGCAACCCCTGCAACAGCACTGATAGTGACGATGGTGGCTTTTCAGCAAATAAACCTACTGAAAATGAGGATTTGGATATGTTAGACTTTGATAAGTTCATGGCCGAAATTGCATTGACATCTCATTCATCTTCAAAGGAATCACACCAGGGAACCTCATCGTAAAAACTGAAGAGACAGTCATCAAGGAGCAAAGATAATTCAAATTTGCAGTCTGTGAAAGAGGAGATGAGGCTCTACGAAAACATGGAGATGCTGCCTACAGAAGAGAATCCTTTCATGTGGTGGCATGAAAATGGGCCAAGGTTTTCATTATTATCAGTGCTTGCAGGCAAATAATTATCAGCACCTCCTTCATCAGTCGAGAGAGAGCGTATTTATAGTGTAGGTAGGAATGTAAACACCCCAAAAAGGAACAGTCTCTCGCCAGATACTAGTGAAAGCTTAATGTTTTTGCATCACAATTTGTGAATTTTTGAATTTGAGTATTGAATGAATCTATCTTAAAGGAGTATTTTATTAGTCATGTTTGAGTAATAGCGTTTTTTTATTTTTAAGTTTTCTTCTGTTTAATTGAGGTCTCTTCTTTCATTATTTTTATTCTTTATATTGTAGCTAGTTAAAGAATCTTCTTGTAAATTGTAATCATGTTAAAACATAAAAGCTAGTAGCTAAACTTTGTTAATACTTACTGGAAAATGGAAATAGAATTTTTTAAATAAACACAAACTTAAAAAACTTATTAATATTATATTTGCCTTATATTCCTTAAAGATACTATTTTAATTTATAAAATAAATATACTTGCGCTCAACCAAATATGAAATAAAATGACTAAGTATTGTTTGTACAGGCAATTGCAATCTTGAGTTGCCTCAGAGTGCACAAATTGTATCTATCTTATTACTGTGTTATTTATTATATTAATTAAAGTATCCGTATCGGGTATCGGTACGGCCACCTAAATAAAATAGAGTTATCGTATCGGTATGGTATCGGCCTCTTTTCTGATATCGGTTCATCCCTAATATATATATATATATATAATATATATATATATATATATATATATATATATTATATTATATATATATATATATATATATATATATATAATATATATATATATATAATATAATATATATATATATATATATATATTAATTATATATATATATATATAATATATATATATATATATATATATATATATATATATATATATATATTATATATATATATATATATACTATATATATATATATATATATATATTATATATATATATATATATATATATATATATAATATATATATATATATATATATAATATATTATATTATATATATATATATAATATATACTATATAATATATATATAATATATATATATATATATTATATATATATATATATATACATACATACAGGGTCACACTGAAATTTTGAATTTGAAATCCCTTGATTTCCCTGACCCAAATCCGCAAATTTTCCTGACCAGCGTGTTTCGTTACTTTTGGCGTATAAAATATCTATTAATCGTTATTGCAGCCTATTTACTCAGTTCATGCATTAAATTATTGAAAATTTACTTTACAAACTGTTCATCATCATAATGAAATTTAAAAAAAATTTTTTTTTTTTTAGGTAATCTGCCTATTACCTTCCCTCATATAAGTAAACAGTTTTATTTATACAAAAAAGAAAATAAATTAAAAGCTTACATAAACAGCCTAGTGAATAACGTCCCACTGTGATCACAAAAGTTCTAAATGGGGAGATTTAGGTTAACTTTTCTTCTCAAGCATCTGAATTTTTGATTTTATAGCGTCTTCTTCTGTCAAAGCTTTCAGTTTTAACATCTTTCTCTGCTCTTCAAGTTTATAGATCTGTATGGATAATTTTCTTTTTTTCAACCTTTTTATTCTCTTCTTCTTTTTTGGATTCTGTTTGACTCTTTGAGATGTTCTTCATTTCTCTCTTATGGGCAGCTCATACATTTGTCAACATTTTTGAGGGATAGGAACTTATGAATACTTTCATGAGATCTTATAGCATTGTGCACTGTTCCTTTTTGAGAATCAGACTATGTTCTTTCAGATTCTCACTAAAATTGCTTAATTTATAGAAAACCCTACTTCCACTGTGTCGCATTTCCATGCGAAAATATCAGTCCTAATTTAATAATTTGCCACAATTTCACATAACATTGATTCCCAGGTACTATAGAAGAAAAAAACTAATCAAGTCTCTTAGAAAGACAATCACCATCCAAAAATATTTTGAATTTTAATTCAAGGGTAGAATGAGCTTCACTGCAAAGTATAGTGTATTGTGCTTTTGCTTTCTAGAAAAATAGGGAGGAAGTCCATGGTTAATTCACATATTTACATTGCATCGGCCCCATTTTAAAATTTGAAGCTTACCGCACTATCTGGAAACATTAATTTAAATGTTTCCCCTATATATCTGCACACCGAGTTTTTTAAATAGACATTTTATCATACACCACCTTTAATGCCCATAGTATTTCAGATCTTGTAACATCATCTTTAATGCAAAAAGATGAAACTGATTGATAAACTGATTTGGTTGGTTATTAATAGAACACTCAGGGTCATTTACAATCGGTTGAGTATGATTAGAAGTTGATGGAATGGCATAATTTTCAGTGCACACACTTTCACTAATATTTGTATTATTAGAACACATAACGGAAAAAGTTTT
>JABUQX010002180.1:0-2500 GCA_015478945.1 Trachelipus rathkii | reverse complement strand
CACATGCCATAGAGCTTCCTTATTAATCCTATCATACTCCTGTTGCAAATCAATAAAACCTAAATACAATTTATTCTTCTTCTCCCTCATTTTCTCAGTCATTTGTTTCAATGTAAAGATTGATCCACACATTGCTTCACCATCCTAAACGCACCTTGTTCTCACCAATCAGTCCTTCAGTCACTCGACGCATTCTTTTGACCAAAATACCAGCATATATCTTCCCTACAACACTCGATAAACTAATTCCCCTATAATTTCTACAGTTCCCCTTATCTCCCTTACCCTTATATAAGGGTACTATTACTGCTCTCCTCCAATCCCTCGGAACTATTACTTCTCCATAAACGCTATGATATATATATATATATAATATATTATCATATATTTATATATATATATATATTATATATATATATATATATATATATATATATTATATATATATATATATATATATATATATATATATATAATATATATATATATATATATATAAAGGGCCTTATTCGCCTTGTTGGAGGACTGTTCTACATTTGGGTGGCTTTCTGGCTCCACCTTCTTTTGGAAGGGTTGAGCCTAAGGCTAAAAGGACTAACAAACTGTCCAAATACTTTCCAAATTCTCTTGACACCTTTACCCTGCGTATGTGGGTACTACGAACGGCAGGTGTTCGTAGGAAGTTGACCACTCGTATACCACCACCACTGCGACGCCCTTTCGTAGCGCCAAGAGGTGCTTTGCTTGAGCATGAATTTGTGTGAGCATGAAAACTCCAGAGTTGCTCGTTGTTGGTGCCTCCCTCCTTCTTTCCAGCTACCTCCCTACTATCATTGTTCTTTCCTGCTGCATCTAATAATCTCCCTCTCTTAAAAACCTCTGTCTGCGTTCATCTGAGAGATTTGTCTTAGGTTTGGGAGAGCCTTTTGCTTTCTTTTTGATATGTTGTTCATTTTATTATTATGCCCCCTCCTTGAAAAGGGGCTCAGCACGTGAGTGGTGGTAACCTATATCTTAATATTAAATGCAGTGACAACAATCACGTGGTAGGGGGAAATTACAGTACCCCAATTTAAAATTAAACTTTTTAAATTCAATAATTACAATAAAATTAAAAAACAAAACAATAAAACTAAATGAAGCTTAAAAAAAAAAAAACTCTTCTTCTTACTAAGCCGATAGAGCAAAATAAAATAAAATTGACTATTTTAAAGATAATACCAATATCCCAATCAACTTACATGGGTATTCAAACGATATGACATTAACTCAAATTCACCATCAGGAGGAATAAAAGAAAGTCCTATCATTTTCAACCTGATAAAGAGAAAGTTCTATTATAGTATTATTATTATTATTATTATTATTATTATTATTATTATTATTATTATTATATTATTATTATTATTATTATTATTATTATTGAATGTAAGTTAATATTGATCCTGGTATAGAGTCATGTAAGTGTATAAGTGGTAGAATCTGAACAGTAGAATGGTAATGAAATGCTTCACAACATAATTTGAATGAGGATTAAAGTGAAGGTGTAATCCGTTAAAGTTAAAGTCGTTACAAACGTCATTTAAGAGAAATGACGAAGAAAAAGTTATGGAAAGACCTAAGAGAAAGATGGAAAAGACAAGCTACAATGATAATAATTAAGTATAGATGTCGAAAAGTTTATTATTATTTTTTTTGAGAGCTTGTACAGAAGTCTCCTAGGCTCACGGAGGAAGCGGCTTGACGACAGGGCAGACAGAGTGCTAGACTCGAGGGTTCCAAAAGCAGCAGTGGCAACGTGAGCCATTATTTTATCCTGGTGCAGTTGCCGAAGAAGGAACGGGTAGGGAGGCCTCCAAAAGATGATCATCGCCTTTCTTTAAAACGTTATTTTTAAAGGCAGTTTTATTCATAAGAAAAAATCTCCTTACTTCAACAATACAACCAATGAAAAATTCAAAATAACACACCCTCGGAGCGCCGCCGCTAATAAAGCCCCCATATCATGCCCTGAGCTCAAATTCCCCTAATCCCATGGAGAGGCCTCAGAAAAGCTCCCCGAAACCCAGCGTCCGAGCCCAAAGATGAAAAATAACAGCTACGCACCACACGGCACAGACGCGGGGGAAATGGGAAAGGAACTTGGATGTGGACTCCAGAAATAGGCCTGGAATACATATGGTAATATCACTAATATGTATGGAAAGAAGAAGGAAGAGAAAATAAGTGGGAAAAGGGCAAGAAGGAAGACAGATAAGCATAAAATACAATAACAATGACAGCAATAACAAAATCAATATGAATAAAAATGGCAGAAATAAGAATATGAAATGGTAATAAAAAGATAATAAAAAGAATAATAATAATGGTAATAAGAAGAAATAATAATGAAAATAATTATAATAAAAATAATATTAATTATAATAATAATAATGTAATGATGATGATAATAAGAAAAATAATAAAAAATAAGGGAAAGGAATAAACAATACATCTCTCT
>JABUQX010002179.1:185000-186697 GCA_015478945.1 Trachelipus rathkii | reverse complement strand
ACAGACGCAGGCTTTTAAAGTGAGGGAGATTAAAAAAATTCAGCGGGAAACACAGAAGATGGAAGAGAATTCTCTGAACAGATGTGGTAGAAAGAAGGAAAGCAACAGCGAATGTAAAGCCTGGAGTTACCAATAATATCAACACAAAAACCATACTGACACAGCACCTCTCTGTGCTACGAGGGCTCCTGTAAAGGTGGTGTACGCGGAGCGAGCAAGCCTCTCGAGCACCTGCCGCTGCAGTACCTAAAGAAAATAGATAAAGCACCAACATTGTGTCGTAAAGATAAAGGGTCATGTGAACTGGAAAGTGCAGAGAACAGTTTATAAGACTTTTGGCCTTTGCCTCGACCCTATCCAAAAGCTGGCTGAAACCAGGCCCTCCTGAGGCTATGAGAGAGAGAGCGAAAATACTCCATACATGGCGGATGAGGCCTTTGTATAGCTGGAGCAACTGAGAAGAGGAAAGTCTCGCAGCCTAAACAGAACTCACAGTTTCTTTGAGGTCGCCCTAGCAACCGTTGTGATGTGAGGTTTCCAAGACATTTTTTTGTTTATGTTAAGGCCAAGGATGTTTATATTGTCAACAGGAGAGACGAGAGAACCGTCGAAAGAGATAGGAAAGTTAGAAGGTGTCTTAGAGAGGGAGATTTGTAGTTGGGATTTTAAAGAATTGAATTTCACAAGGCTGAGATTTAACCCCAATCTTCGAAAATTCTACATCCATCAGCGCGAGAATAGAAATCGGAAGTTTAAGACGAGAGGCCTAGATGTAAAAGAGGGAGCAGAATTGAAATGAGTTGAAGAATGAAGGGTCGAGTCATCGGCATACGAGTGGATAGAGTTAGATGTGCAGGTGAGAAGATCATTAATAAAGTAGGAATAAAGTAGGAGATAAGACAGAACCCTGAGGAACACCACTTTTGACAGAAAAAGAAGTCGTCCCATCAACAACAGCCGATATTTAGTGATTTGAAAGAAAACTAGACATAAGTAAGCAAAGAGAAGGAGGGAAGGGAGCTTGGAGAGCAGTGACGCGTGTCATACCCGGTCAAATGCCTTGGATATGTCAAGCGCCACCACGCAAGTCTCTCCGTAGTTCCTGAGGGCGGAAAACCATAAATCAGTTAGATAGAAAAGTATATCGCCAGTAGACCTCGAGCTTCGAAAGCCGTACTGGCGATCGGAAAGAAGTGAATGAGACTCCAGATGATCTAAGAAATGAGAGTTGAGAAGGGTTTCAAAGATCTTAGATAGAATACAAGTGAGAGCTATAGGGCGATAGTTAGAAGGATCAGAGCGGCTTCCTTTTTCCGAACAGGTTGGACATGTTCGTGCTTCCAACACTGAGGGAAAGTATTAGTATTGAGACATAGAGAATATAGTTGAACGAGGGGCGGGGTCAGCACGAAAGCACACTCCATCAAAACTCGGGGAGGAATGCCATCCGGGCCACCTGCCTTCCTAACGTTCATAGATTTCTTGTGCTCTATGCACCCGATCGTGTGTAATCAAAGTCAGACCCATGGGACACCTGAGAGAAGAAGGAACAGAGAAGGAGGAGGAGTGCCAGAATCGTCTAGGGGTTGAGTTAGAGGTGGCTGCGAGGCCGAAGAGCTCTTTTCAGTTGAAGAATTGAAGCAACAGAACCAACAGATCGAATAAGAGGAGAAAGACAGATTTACAGAAGTTGTTAG
>JABUQX010002179.1:130000-175000 GCA_015478945.1 Trachelipus rathkii | reverse complement strand
ACAAAGAAATATCGACCAGAAAGTATTACTGCATAGGGTCGAAAACAAAAATTCAATTACTTGTGTCTTGATCGTTTTAACTTCAGACTCTAAATATCAGAAAGTAAGATCTGTATTGCAATTTAATGCCATTGGACGAAAGCGGAGAGCAACAGATGGCCAGCCACTTCTGTGCAATATAGAATCATAGCCTATGTACACGTAGTAGCATTAGTGCGCGCACCTCTGAGATTTTAGAGCTTTATCTCTTTTATTTATTAATGATTTCGTTTATTTTAATATCTGGATTTAAATAACTTTGTGTTTTAATTATTTTATACATCCTTTAGATCAGTATATTATAAATAATTTAGAGCTAAATCTCTTTCATAAATAAGCAATGATTTGTTTTCCAAAAAAACTATTACGACAAGACTTACACTGTGATCTTTTATTTTATACATAGGCTATAAGGATTCTCCGTAGACTAAAGCGGCATCTTGTCCTTTTGCATACAATGATATTGGAATGGACGTAGCCTACGGCTTTTACAAAGGGCCTAGACTTATTAACATATTGTATGCTTGTTTGTGCGTGCAGTGATTGATTTCGTATGGTTGGTTGCTTTTTATTGGTTGGTTGATTCAGTTTTATTGGCTGTTGTTGATGGTTGGTTGGGCGTGTTTTTTTGGGAGGATATTATATTTTTATTTTTTGTTGAACAATATTTATTCGTAAATTATAATTTTATTGTTTTATTATTATAAATAAATTGATTATTGCTTGTTAAATTTCATTGTTCATCACACCTGCAAGAATGGGCTTCGGTAGAATGAGATCAATAATGGAAGTGGGGACGGAGCTACATTTTTTTTCATAAAGGAGATGCAAGTTCCGAAAGAACGGAAGAGAATCAGAGACAATAAAAAGCCACATCGGCTTATCAAGGACTGCCCCATCTCAACCCTAAGAGCATACAATAATTGTTTAAGCTTAAATAAACACAATACTGCCAAAAATATTTAGCTAGCCTTCAACCCCAAAGCAAAATCTGGCCTGCAATTTTTTTAGACAGTAAAACCTGTATCCTAGTCATTAGTATATATATACAACCTAAGCATAGTATTATATTTTTGCAATATAAAAATATATTAAAAGGATAAATACTCATTGGACAATGACAATAACATGGATTCCTCCCCAGAACCGTAGGTTGATAGAGTGTGAGTGTGAGACCAAGGTGCAGTCAAAGAGTCTCGCCGTAGGGTTCGGAGGTGCGGTGCTGCAAACACACAATGTTGGTACGTACGGTGACGGCCGCGGGGGGTGTTGGGTCTGTCTCAATACCGTGTATGATCCCCTGACACCATTCTGGCATGCTCTCGATGAGTGAGCGAATGTCCTGGACAGTGATTTGATCCCATACGTCGTGCAGTGAATGTCGCAGGTGAAGGAGGGTCCGTGGAGGGGGTTGCAGCTGTCGGATCCGACATTTCAGGATATCTCACAAATGATCGATTGGGTTGAGTCCGACTATATGTGCTGCAACTCAACCCGTAATTTAAAACGTCCTAAGGGGTAGTCGTTACAAACATGGCCTTGTGTGGTCTTGCATTGCACGTATTAGAATGAAAGAGTCACCGATGTAGGGGGCATATGGCACGACATATGGTCGAGGTGTCTGTGAAATACCTTACGCCTGTAAGAGTGCCTACATCGATGATATGCAACTCCGTAAGCCCCGATAAAGAAGATGCCTTCCCAGACCATAACAGACCAATCCAAATGGGCGGCACCGCAGCACACTGCATTGGCGCAGGAACCTCTCCGTCGGCCGTCGGTTATATTCTAGCCGCCTTCCGAGGGTTGTACAGAGACACTCGACTCGTCCGTAAAGAGCACTTTTGCCCAATCTCGACCGTCCAATGGATGTGTTCTCGACGGAAATTGCCAGTCGCGCCCTTCGATGTTGCCTGGATGTGCAGTGGACCTATGCCAGCCCCGAGGCAGTAATTTGTTCCGCAGGCGTCGACGCACATTATTGTCACTCACCCGTGGTGCCGTGTACCTCGCCAGCTGTATCTGCGATTTGTGTGCCTTGTGTGGCGCTCTCGTAACTGCACGCAGACGTATAAATCGGTCTTCCATGGTGTCGTGGCCCTGGGCCTACCTTGTCCTCGCCGGCGATCATGTGTCAGGGTTTCCTGGTACCGTTGGACCACCCGTGCAATCGTTGTGTGCGCTACACCAAAACGTCGAACCAAGTGCCCGTACCATGTATCGTCGGCGTTGGGAGGGTTTTATCTGCCACGCACTGATCTTGACAGTTGACGCACTATCCTCTCCATGTTTATCGGAGTCGCTTCGTACGTGAATGATCCCTCGCTCGATTATACCCCCAACATAACCTACCCCCCACCTCTCCCAGGTCTAGTTACGTGGTTTATGTTTTCCTAAAATTTATCGCGGTGACGGCCCCAATGCTGCAGCCAATTCTCTGCAGGGTGGTTACATAGTTACACTTGATACTGTCGTCTGTGTTGGTTGGAGTTTCATGGGGTTAGGGGGCCTTCCCGTTTCTATTGAGTGAAAATTTAGCCCCTAGTGGTGACGTTATTTTTGGCGAAATAGTATATATATATATATATATATATATATTATATATATATATATATATAATATATTTATATATATATATTAATATAAATTATAAATATATATTAATATATAATATTATATTATATATAATATATATATATTATATATATATATATGTTTGTTTTTAAAAAATAAAATTCCCAATTAAATAAACTGAATATAAAAAGAATTCAAAATTATTTTAAAAATAAATTCTTCGTTAAGAAATGTAAAAAATTTATTAAAATACATGATCAAGTGTATATATATATATTATATATATATAATTATATATATATATATATATATAACATTAGCAGATATATATAATATATATATATATTATATATATATATATATAATATATATATATATATATATATTATATATATATAATTTATATATATATATTATATATATGTATATATATATATATATATATATATTATATATATAATATATATATATATAAACTTTAAGATTCTCATTTGGGAAGTTAAAGCCAAGCATATATATATATATATATATATATATATATATATATATATATATATAATTATATATAGATATATAATATAATATATATAATATATATATAAATAATATATATATATATATAATATATATATATATATATATATTATATTACCTCATTTTCTTCGCCTTTAAACGGCAAGATAAAGAAAATGGTCCATATGCAGCGCTTCCCCCCCCCCCCCCTATCCACAAAGGATTAGTTAACCCCCCCCCCCCCCCCCCCCCTCACCCCACCCTCATGACACACACAGTCTTATTATCATGATGTTCATCAGTAAAGTTTTCGACAATTTGCTCCAGATATATATATTGAAAAGTTACATCATAAGAAACAACACTTGAAAATAGGAAGTGACACTGATAATATAATTTACGGGCAGTGCCCTATACTAGGAAGGGAACTACTCTAGATAATTGATACCTAGAATCCGGGCTGAGGATCGAACCCAAACTCTAAGCCTTGAGACTTTGTTGCTGTACCGTTTGTGCCACAGTTTTAAAATGTCTTCCTCTATGTTAATAAAGGGTAAATTTGAGCCTCAAAATAATGCCATTCTTTATCTTCAAATCCAAGAGTTTATTAACTACATAATTAAATAATATTAAAATAAATAAATAATTATAATATATTCCACATCTTTGAAGACACCACCGGATGCAAATATACTTCAAATCTTCCTAGATATTAGTTTAAGGGTAATGAAAAGAGGTAGGATATCCATAATGACTCAGAGGAATCTCAAAAAATGTTCTAGACGAAGCTAGACCCAAATTATCGACAAGGAAAATGGTCGACAGGTCAAATAGTCGACAAAAAGTGTCGAAAAAAAATCCTGTCGACCATTTGGACAATATAAAAAATTTTAATATATAGATTATGAGATATATTTCTATCGATATATCATATTGACATGAAAGTAAAGGTAATTTTTTTTTTTTATAATTTTTTTTTTAACTAAAGAATACCCCAAGGGTAAACGGGAGAGATTCGGCAGTCATTAGTTGGGTCCCTCGCCTCAGCGAGCAACGACGAGCGAGGATTATTTACTTCCCCTGAGGTCTCCGGAACCCCCGCTCTTTGGTATTTTTGGTGTCGTGGGGGTTCCTCCGCCCCTCCCCTACGGGGTATAGAAATCGCCCCCCTTCTGTTCCACCGTTGGCCACCCCCTACTTTGTATCGTGAATTACCTTCTTAAAAAATATATAGATTATATAATCATATATATATATATATTTATTAACTTTAATATATATATATACTATATATATATATTATTATATATAGTATATAGATATATATATATATATATAATATATATTATATATATATTATATTATATATTAAATAATTAATTGATTAATCGATGCCTAGTTCTAATCGATTACGACTTTAATGAATCTTCGACGATCGACTATTTGGACATCTTTTGAGAAAATGCTGTCGACAAAATCCTGTCGACGCTTTTGACACATAATGAAAATGGCTTGTCGAAAATTTTCCCTGTCGACAATTTGGGCTAGATTCCTTCTAGACCCTCGGTTCTTAACCTGTGGATTGCGGATCCTCGGGAGTTCAGGTCGGCTAGAAGAAATATTATGTTCATTAGGCAGTTAAAATAGAATTAAAATAGAACGAAAGAATGAATTTAAAAAAAAAAAAAAAGAAAGCATGAAAAGTATTAAGACTTAAGTTTCAGATATCAAGCTCGATATGACAAGCCTTGTAAGGGAAGTAAATGCAGCACCAGCCTCCTCATTAATTATAATTATATGAATGTAATACGTATCATTCAAGGTTTTTAATCTTGAGTTTTGAGTTGTCTTAGTGGTCAGATGCAACAAAGGACTATATAAAGAAAGAGAGAGACAGACAGACAGAGTTAGTAATCGGTGTTCTAGAGTTCTGTATTTATTGTCTCAATTTCTTTCTTCATAAAAATAGCGTCAATACATGCAAGATAATTACTGAGCATATTCAAAAGATTAACGTTAGTAGTATTAATCTGGGATGGCGAAGATTTTAACTTCTATTTCCTATGAGATTTATTTGAGCTGCGATTGGCTGTCAGATATTGATGACGTAATGGATATTGGCCAATCACAGAGCCGTATTGGCTTGTATGACGTAATGGAATTGATGAAGTATTATTTATTTTTATTTATTTTTTATTTATTTTTATTTATTTTTTATTTATTTTTATTTATTTTTTTATTTATTTTCATTTGATTATTTTTAATGGTGTACGTTTGTTTGGTTATTGTTGCTTTTGGGTGTTGTTAGGGTTTTTTGGATTATTTTGTTGCTGTTTTGCTTCGTTTATTGCGCGCTGTGGTGAAGAACGCACACGCACACCTACTAACCGACAAACTATCTATGAAACTATATATATATTATATATATATATATATATATATATAATATATATATATATTATTAATAATATTTTTAATATGATAACAAATATATATATATATATATATTAATATATATATCATATAGTATATAGTTATGTGAGATTATATAGGTGAATAACGATAAACAACAAACGACAGCAACAAAAAAGTAAATAACAACAAACAACCACAAAAATAAATTAAAATGTGTACACATGACTGTATGTAAGCTCGTACACGTGTGCGTCTAAAAAAGGGGGAGGAGCTTGATGACATCAAATTAATACTGCTCTCTGATTGGCTATTCGTGTGATGTCTCCATCACTACTTATGTGAAAAACAAATTCCACGAGCTTAGCTATCCTCAAAGAAGGAGATACAAGACTGTAAAATTCAGAAGAGAAATGTCCATTGTGATCGAAATTGTATAAGGAAAGTGATGAAACAGTTCTCTCTCTCTCTCTCTCTCTCTCTCTCTCTCTCACTGTTGTTCTTGATTTTTATACATTTTTATACTTTTTTTTCTTTTTTAACTCTCTCTCTCTCTCTCTCTCTCTTTCTTTCTCTCTCTCTTCTCTCTCTCTCTCTCTCTCTCTTTTCTCTTCCTTTTGTTTTTTTTTTATTATATTATTTTATACTTTTTCTTTTCTCTCTCTCTCTCTCTCTCTCTCTCTCTCTCTCTCTCTCTCTCTCTCTCTCTCTCTCTCTCTCTCTCTCTCTCATACTTTTGTTTTCTCCTATTTTTCCTGATTTTTTTTTCTTCTCTCTGTTCGCTTCTCTTGTTCAATTCTTTTTCATAGTTCCAGCCACCAATAAACGCTTAACAAAAATTGTAAGGAAAGAGACAAATAAGCGAACTTCATAAAATGGAAAGAGATCTTGAAAATAAACATCAAATAGAAATGAATGTACAGAATAGACGAAACCTTGTTGAAAAAGGAAAAGTAATGACGTCATCAAATCAGAGAGAAACAAGCAGAATAAGCGAAACCTTGAAAAAAATGAGTAAAATAGTGTTTGCAACGGAGAAATGAATCTTTTATAAAGAGGAAAAGAAAGAATTTGAAACAAAATTCCAAGCAAAGCAACCATAATACAGGATAAAAGGATCCTTGGTGTAAAGTTAAAAGTACACCGAAGTATATTGAAAATAAGAAAAACAGAATATCAAACAGAGCTTATCAATATAGATTGAGGACAAGTAAGTTAAACGAAAACTTTCATAGAGAACAAGAAATAACATCCTTAGTTCCTTACAGTACAAATCTATTTGTTTTAAAATTTTCTACTCTTCAAACGGTCCAAAAATTTTAAATTGAAAGAAAACAAAAACATTAACATAAATTTAAATTTTATATCCTTCAAACTAAATATCTTTTGAAATATTACAACCAAAAATAATTATTGATATTAAGCGAATAAGAGAAGAACTTGAAACAGACAAGATTTCAAGCAAAGAAAAAATCACAAGTGAAACCTTGATAATGATAATAAAAAAAAGTTGGTACAAAAAGAGTTTGAAACAATCCGAAAGAGACAAACGCCAAAGCGAAAAGATTAAACAGACAAAATAAGCGAAAATTTGACAATAAGTGAGTTAAAGTAGAGTTTGAAACAAACAGAGTAAGAGAAAGTTTGATAAAATACTCATAAGAAAAAAAGGCGAAAATGTGGATATTAAAGTTGGTGGAAATTTTGATCCTTCAATTCGAGAACTTTGGATCCGTTCGTCATTAACGAAAACGATTCAAGACGAATTTATTCTCTCCCAAAAAAATTTTTTTTTTTCTTTTTGAACTTTTTTGAAAAAAAAAAATCCCAAAAAACTAACAAAAAAGCTTCAAATGCATTTTGTTTTTTTATTTATTATTTAATGTAAAATTATGTATTATTGTATTATCATCCAAAAATAATTATATGATATTATTTTTATTATATTATTATTATTATTATTATTATTATTATTATTATTATTATTATTATTATTATTATTATTATTATTATCATTATTATTGGTTTCTCTCATCTTAGTTATTTTTTTTCTGCTCCTCTATCTATTTTTCTTTATCTTTCCCCATCTACTTTTTTTCTTATTGTATTTATTTCTTATAGATTATATATATATATATATATATATTCAATTATCTATATATATATATTATATATATATATTATATAATATATAATAATATATATATATATATTATAATATATTATATATATATATATTAATTATAAATAGTTATATTATCATTTAAATTTGTTGTTTTTTTTTTAACTTTTCCTTATCTCCTTATCTCAAATTTCCTTATCTCCTATCTATTATTTCTTTCTCCATCTTATATATTACTTTATCTTTTCATATTTATTTATTCTCTCTATTTAAACTTTTTCTTTTCTTCTTGATTTACACTTTACTATTTTTTTCTCTTTCTTATCTACATTTAATTTTCTATTTTATCTTCACTATTTCACAATCAATTGTTTATCTTATCTTCTCCCTTTATCTATTCCAATGTTTTGAATATTCCTTCTTTTTCTTTTCCAACATTGACCGTTTTCAATTTATTTATTTTTATTACTTACTTTCTCTTTTATATTATTTATCTTCTGCTTTATCTATATATTTTCGAATCAAGGCTTGATTTTTCTTTTGGTAAAGTGTGCAACATTTTCCCTTTATCTATATTTTTCTGTCTAAAATTGTTTTCTACTTTCTCTTGATCTCTTTCTCATTCTCTCTTTCTATTGAGTTATATTGTCATTTTATCTATATGTTCGTTTTATTTTTAAATTGCCATTTTCTTTAAATATTTAACTATATTGATCAGATACCTTTTCTATTCCCTCTTTATCTATCCTTATTTTCTATCCCTGATCTCCCCTTTTCTATAAAAATATAGAGATTTGTGAAAATATATATTAAATTATTATATATAATATATTTATAATTATATATAATATAATATCTAGTACTAAGTAATATTATATTATAGTATTCTACCATACTTGAGATCTGAGTATTTCTAGTTTTCCAAGTGATCTGACATCTTTCTCTATCTAAATTTGATTTTTATTTCATTATCTCATTAACTCATGAATTCTTTTTCATCTTTCTATTCCCTAGTGTGTAAATTAAATCAATAATCTCTTTAAATCGTTTCACTAATCGATTGCGTTATCTTCTCATGTTCTCCTCGTCTTTATTTTAAGTAAATGTGTATTTTTAAATATTTATCAATCTGATTTCAATCTACTTCAAGTAATGCTACTTCCTTGTCTAATATAAAATAATCTGTTAATTCTCTTCTCTCTCAAAATGTTAGGGAACTCTTGTCGACTCATACTTCCTTCTATCTACTTTTTTATCGTCTCATTTCGCTTATCTCTTAAAGAATTTTCAGTCAACAAGTTTTTGTTAAGACCTTAGTCTGACAATTATTCTTTTCAAGAATTTGTTTCTCTAGATTTATTATTATTATTATTATAATACTATTATTTATTATTATTAGTATTATTATTATTATTATTATTATTATATTATATTATTATATTATTGTTCTAATGTTAACAGGTCTTAAAACCAGATGCCTTTGTATTTGACCTTATTATATTTTATTTGTATTTTTATTATAATAATACATAAAATATTATTATATTTTACATAGCGCAGGCCAAAACCATTTTGTTTGTAAAAGAGGAAACAAATATTACACGTTACAGTTGTTATTAGTAACGAAATCATTACGACGTCATATAGTTTACTAAGATAAATAATAGTCCCATATATGTATACCTCTTATAATGAAAAATAGCTTTATTACTAAGTTTAGTACCCTCGTAACGAACCCTCATCTACAGTTAAAAATTAGGTATAGATATATATATTCTAGTTACTAAAATTGATGTATTATAATATATGAGTATAATTGTGTTAAAGGAGTGTTAATTACAATTATATGAGAGCAGACGACGAGAGAACGAAGGAGAGAGACGAGAGAGTAAGCAATGCACGAGAAGAGAAAAAAGACAAGCAAGAGACCCGAGATCCATTCAATTGAGAGACGAGAGAGATGAGAGCAGAGAGAGTTATGAGTTTTTCATCTGATGGTGGAAATTTGTTGTTGTGGAGATGGTGTGATTGGTGATGAGTTTGATTAAATTTTGTGACGTAGTGCAATGCGTTACAAACCCATTTTGAGTGGGTGGAAGTGAAGAATTGAAGTATTGAAAAGAAGCAGAATGAATAAGCAAATCCATGAAAAAAGCAGGTAAGCATTTGAAGACAAACAAAAAATTATAAATATAAGTCCAATACCCGGATATCAACAAACTGCAACAAGAGATTTCCTTGGTAAAAAAAGTTAAAATGACTAAGAATTGACAAATTAGAAAAGATAGACATAATCCATTCAAGCATATCAAGCACGAAGCAGATCTATGAATCAAGCAAACTTCCGATCAATAAAAATAAATACTCTATCTAAGCAGGAAGAAGGCTCCAAAGTAAGGGATCATTGGAGAATAGTCCTCGGAAAATTTGATCCTTCAATTCTTTTAGACCACCCTAGAAGATCCGCCCTTCATCCATTAAACACCAGAAAACGATATTCTAGAGAAATTCTACTGTCTCTCTCTCTAAAAAAACACAATTCTTCGTTTGAGCTATTTCTTGAAAACAAAAAGCACAAACAAATTCCAATATCTAATATCACCATCAAAAAGGCACTTTAATACAAAATTTCGTTCTCTATTCTACATGAGTTAATTATTTAATGGCTAAATATTACTTTATTTATTTATATATTTTTTAATTATTATTCAAATTTAAATTACTCATTATTTATTATTTATTACTATCTATAATCATATTCATTAATTATTATTCATTATCTTATTAAATTACTTTATTATTATTATTATTTTACCTCATTATTTATTTTTTCCAATTTATCTATGTATCTGACATTTGTCTTTAGAACGCTTTAAATGAGTATACTTGGATCTCAATTGTTTTACTTCCTCTTCACCATTATGTTATTTGTTATGTTAATCCTTTTTTGATTGCTTATTATTATTAATTTAATCTTATTCTTTCTTTACTTTCGTAGCACGACCTATTTAAAACCTATTTCTTTACTTGAGATGAACTAGGTCTTTAACTTGGTTATAATAATGAAATATCATTTTTATTTAGTATAATTAGTATGTAGTAGCTGATAAGTATATGAGTAAGTATAGTAGGTAGTACGAGTTTGTTCGTGGGTAGTCCATAACACTGAGTAATAATAGCTACTCAATATATACTAAACAGTGATAATTGGCCGAGCACCCTAGAATTATATATAGCCAACAATGTATAGTAATTGAAAAAACATTACTAAGTATATTTACTTCGCGTGTAGAACCTAACTCATTAGTTCAAATGAATAACTCACGAGGTGAGACTTTTCCACTAGAATCTTGAAACACTATTCTATGCACAGCGTCCGGACTCAAATAAAAGGTTAAATTGGAGAAATTTTAGATTCCCTTGAAGGGGGGGGGGTTAATGAACGAAAGTCTTTGAGAGCTTTTGTATTTTGGATGCCCTAGTAGTGTGTGCATGGAGAAAACTGGAGTAAATACACAGTTAACTGCAGAAGGTCTCGTACTAGGGTCAATACTCTTCACAAAACTGTTACAGTTTGTCTGAAAGATATACACTCAGTATTGAAAATTCAAGGCGATCGACAATATATTTATTTCATTTTCCTCTTAATCACTGTATAAGTGTCTCTATCTCCTTATTATCTATTATTTTTCTTTAACTTGTCAATTTTTTCTCATATTTTTCAATATAAAGACACGATCTTTTATATTTCTTAATATTCTCTTTAACTTATAAAACGTTTTGCTTCTTCTTTGAGCATAAGGATCGTTAACGTATTTTCTCAATTATAAATCATAACTTTATATTTTTAATTTTTTATTTATCTATTTTTCATTTATTCTTTGTGTTTATTTTTACAATATTATATTCTTCTTACCTATGCTTATAATTTATTCTTTATTCAGAATTAAATGACTCGATTTCTTAAACATTGTTTTACTGAATTTTAATACTTCTTATTTATTCTGAGTTTATCCCATATTAGGTTTGATGCATTCATTGTGGTTTTTTGTCATTATCTAATCTGAATGGATTCGCTCGTAAGATTATTCTTACTTGTTTTCTCTATATTACTTCTCACCTATTATGTCTTTTGTCTACTTCATCAACTTTTCTAATTGCTTTACTCGTGTTAATGCTTGTACTACCTTACTCTTCTTTCTATTGCATGTTGTTACACTAGACATGCTTTCCTCTTTCAACTTCGGAGTGCACCACCATCACCTCTTTTAGTTTTGAATATTCAACTTAATCTTTTCACGTTAGTCTTATTGGAATTATTATGATTATCTTCACTTTTAATCATATTACCACTTTCCTATATCGTAATATTATTTCACCTCTATACATCCATTCTACATTCCGAGTATCTTTATATAATGGATTATTTGCATAAAGTTCTGCTATGTTGATTTAAAGAATTTAGTGATTATCACGGAGTCTACTGGCTATCAACGATATTTTTTCTCTCTCATAACTCACCAGTAGTCTACTACATCTCTTACTCCCAAGTTTATCATTTGTAACAGTCTTCATCCTCTATTGAATTTATTTTATACTTACTAATTCTTAGACTATATTCTGCTGTCCACTATATTATTCGGTTGTATTCTAGTAATTTCTATATCATGCAATTGGCTATATTAGTGCATATATTTCACATTAGCTGTGAATTTTTTGGAATTTCTGATTGAGTATTTTTTCTTATAACAGCATGAACATTTTTCTTTCTAGCAACATGTACATTTTTCTTTCTAGCTATATGAATATTTATTTATTTCAAGCATATTCTCAATCTTTTCTCTCTTATCATCCATTCTGTATTTTTTATCTTCACTCTTCAATTTCGTGGAGAAAATAATTTCGTTATTTATATTGTTTTTTAAAGGTTTTTGTGATACTCACACGCCGTTATAATTCGTACAGCACATTTCTCGGCCTTTTGTCTATCGCGAACAAGTTAAACATTAGATAATATTTTGAGTTTTCACGCGATGTAATCAGGATCAATTGATAAAATTATTAAATTATCTCATCATTAAATATTTATTTCTTTACTTTGTTTTTATGCATATTTTAGTTTACTATTGATCTAGATTTAGTGATTGCTTATTTCATTTGAAAAGTCATGAATGTAATCTACATATATTTATATTTATAACATTATTATATTTTAACCTCTTATAGTTCTGCGTATATCTTTTAATTCCAAAGGTAAGTTCAGGGTCCGAGGTCCATTTTTAGGGTATTGTCTGGAGTAATAATTATTTCCAGTATCCGAGCATATGGTTAACTATCAATTAATTTATGTACGCTGAGAGTATTATACATCCTTCTTCGCTCTGATGGAAATTAGGACACTTTGACTATCATCACTGTCAATGTTATTCTCTGCCGTGGGTTACGGATGGGTATCGGTTTTAATGGTCGGAAGTTGGTAATTGTAGTAATATGGGGTGAAAGCGTATGTATTAACGCGTTTCCTCTCAGGATATCTCACCCGCTGATAAGAGGTAATCTCGAAACTTCAATATGAGCGACTACCAATGGTAAAGTTGATTTAGATCTCAGGTGTGTGAGGTTTGTTTTGATGGTAGAGGATATAAGAGGATTATTTCCGAAGTATCATATGAAACGATAAAGAGAAATAGAATAAGGATGAATGGTGTGAGACGACATATGATGTGAGTTTGAGTTAGGAATTCCGAGAAAACATGGAGAAAACAAAAGATGGATATGTAGACAAAGATAAAACCTCGCTTATGATAAAAACTCCATTAGATGCAGAGATGTTACAAGAGTAAACAAACTAGACCGGAAATCATAGTCAACCAAGAAAACCAAGAGAAATAACAGATGCGAACGATATAGAGATATCTACCTTAAACAAGGTAGGAAACAAAGAGAGAGAAAACGTAATAAATATCAAGTAAAAAACATGAAATTCATCCAAAATAAAGAAGAATTAAACATATATGTAATAATTCACATAATAGAATATTAAATAAATTAAATAGGAGGAATTTAAGAGATAAAGCACCTAGTATAAACATAACGATTGCATACGACATTCAGAGGGAGAATAAAGTAAAGGAACAGAGTAAGAAGAAACGGATAGAATAATCACGGAAGAAGAATATAGATGATAAGCGAATGAGTAGATAGAGTATAAATATGAGTGTAAGAAAACAGGATATAAAGTGAAACTAATATATAAATCGAAAAGATAATGGAAGAGAGAGAGAAGAAAAAAGGTAATCCTTTATTATCGGAAAGCCAAGTAAAAAAAACAAAGAACATAAAAATGAATAAAAAGATGAAAGAAAAATAAAAATAAGCACCTGAAAAATAGAGTAAGAGTCCAGCCAAGTCGATAATATAGTTGCAATCCACAAGCAGAGATTAAGAGCGAGATACCACAGTTAGTATATATAAACAGAATAAGAAGATAAGATTAACAGAAAGCATAAATAGTAGGCAAAATCATTTAAAATAAAATAAACGGAAGCAAAGAAGATTATAGGAATGGTTGAATAGTAACTATAATACTTGAAAACTGCTTGGGAAATCAAGGATCAGGAAGAAATTCTCCACAAAGAACCAGAGGATAGGTAAATTTAACTCTAGTATAGTCAAAAGAGACATTAGAGACCAAGTAAATAAACATAGAACAGTAGTAAGCCATCATAGAGCTTGAAGTAAGAACATGTACTAACAATGGAACCGAACTTAACACATCAGCTGAAATATGCTTAGATGGCGTTTCCCTATACCATTAAAAGAGTATAGTAAGTGTACAACCTCTCTCATGATCTCCTTCGCAACTAATACGATACCTACGCTCAACGGAGAGAGAGTATAAACGATCCTCAATCAGGAGGTCAACGATAATCTAACCTAATTATGAAATGCGGAAAACATCCAAGTATAGCCAAGTTAAGTACAACGTACCAACCACAAAAAGGAAATGATTGAATATTTTCTATGTTACGTGTTCTCCTTGCGAGGTTTGAATAGGCTATGTTCTTGGAGTAAACATAGAGTACTTAAACCTCATCAACCAAATATACAAAGAAACACTCAATAAAAGGACTTATGAAATCACTCTTTCTAGCACGTTTCTTAAGATGAGCGAAATATGAATATCACGAAATGATAGTTATATTTAATAGAGGATTATCGTAGTTGTATTAGTCACTCTATAAGCTACTTATATAGAAATATAATATTAATAAATATATATGGGAATTGAGTTGCTTTTGTAAATCTGATTATTCGGAAATAAGAAAGTATATTATTTTGTGAGAGGAGGAGATGATTGTAGGATTATCTAAGTTAATAATCGTATTCGTAGAATATAATATTATTGTTATATAGTTATATATTAATATATTATAAAAAATGAGTATAAGCTCTTAATAATTGATTAGATAATTATGTGTGTTAATTAGCTCGAGACCATATGATGTGTTGAGGTTTTAATTGTAGATATATGCAAGTAAGAGAATTAATATATGAGTATAAATTTATTGTGGAGCATAGTAATGCCAGTATATCATTATGTAGCATATATGAAGGTTATTATATAATTTAAGTTTGTGTTTATTTTATAGTATAGTGTTTAGTTGCACTGTTGATAGTTTATTCCTGTTTGAGCTTAATCTATCATGACTATTAGATATTGATCGAGAGTTATTATTATATATTATATTATGTTCTCTTTGCGGTGTCACCACTATATACTATGTATATATAACCATCTGTGAGTCTGACTATGTTAAAGCTAGTCATTGTAGTGCGATCTAGTAACTATATTTTATACTCTATCAATTGGAACTATTTTTGTCGTTTTATTCCTGATTTTTGCTGTTCATACACATTACCCATAAGGTGACTTATAATTGGTATCTGTCTTGTGGAAGAAGATTACCTTAACTATAGATTTCTTCTCCCCTCTCTAAGTGTCTTTCGCATAATCAACGTTGAATAGTTTGACTAGTGACGTACCTCTTTCTACTTATGCTCTCTTTTTCTTATTTACATAATGAGTCTTGGAATTGCAGATTTTTACTTTATCTTCTCTCCTAATTAATCTAATCCTCCTATTAAAATTCACTATTGTTACCATATCATTACAAGAGACGATCTGGTCTACAGTTACATTTATGCGTAAACTCTCAATACGGGAACATTCAATTAAAGGAATATTTAACCCATCATCGTAGCCCCTATTCGTTCTGTATTCATTGTTAGTTACTTACCTTTTAGGGTCTTATCTACTTTGAAGATTTCCTCCGTTTTTCATTTCTATTCCTTTTATATTTTAGAGTGAAATCTTTCATATATAGCGATATAATAGGATATCATAGGTAATTTTCTTCTTCTTATATCTTAAGTTCATCTAGTATTATAGAGGAGTGCTATTCTCGAAGATATCTGTACTTGAAGTTTGTCACATATTTAGCTGCTTGTCGAAGAACCAGTGCGTTTAGTATTCTGCGAGTTTTATTAGGATTAGAGTGCTGTGTGTATATACAATATTAGTATACTTCTGTAATCTAAATGCAACTATGATTCATGATAGCTACTAATAATGTTATGGAGAGTAAAAAATATTCTATATAAGATTAAACAAATTTTGCTATTTTTACTTTAGTCTTATATCTATGGTATTTGTTCAAAATCAGCTACTGCTTAAATATTCTCCACTATTATGTTCCCCTTATGTATGAGATCTTCATATCGGTTAAAGCATCCTTCACCTAATTTGAGTCTAATTGGTAGTACTTTCAAATTTTATCGAGTTTATATACATTTCCCTGATCGTTATAGGTGACGTAGGATTCCTCTTGAATCAATAATTCACTCACACTTATAATTAAGTTATGAATTCACACACGAATTGTGAAAGCGCAGTAGTTTTGATATCAAATACCATAGCTACTATCGTCTGTCATACAGAGTGGATCTATGCAGATCCATTTAATTATAATTTCTGCTTTCTCATATAAGTCTGAATCCGAGTTTGATAGCTTATCATAGTTATTCTTGCCCTTAATCTATTTCCATTATCTTCCTTTTCTACTTGTTCAATATAGTGGATTTCTTATTTTATTGTACTACTCTACCTCGCTCGGTTACTATTTGTATTATGGATT
The DNA here is from genome assembly GCA_015478945.1 of Trachelipus rathkii. Classification (NCBI taxonomy): domain Eukaryota; kingdom Metazoa; phylum Arthropoda; class Malacostraca; order Isopoda; family Trachelipodidae; genus Trachelipus; species Trachelipus rathkii. Next base: position 158,143 of record JABUQX010002179.1, on the reverse strand, counting down.
CTGAGTAGTGTTTCTGTAATCTTTAAGTTAATATTTTTATTCAGATAGTATTTCTGATATCTAAGCGGAGCTCTGGCCATCGGAATATAACATATCTGGAGTAGCCTTTAACGCAAACATTAGTGTAACATATATTAGTTAATACAAGAGAGTAAGAATAATATAGTGGTAGTACTCATCAATCTATGCAACTTATAATTATACTTAGGCTCTGGCTCTCAAATTTATAACCTGTGTTATATTTTAGTTACCTTTGCTCTGAGTATGCTATATTACATGATAAGATTTATAGATTATAAATTTATGTATGTGAATCTCTATTAGGAACGGTACACTCCACCTAAGGTAATACTATATTTATTTTCATTATTCATTAGCTCTTTTTTTATACCGTAATTAAGATACCTTGAGCATATTACTTCATTAGCTACTTAAAGCGCAGAATCTCTAAACTTTTTTTAAGAAACCTCGGATGGGAACTTATTACGCGTTGGATATCAATTCAAACCGAGACGTAGAAGAGCTTTCGAACCATATTAAAGTAATCACAGCAAACGTATGGAATATGACAGACTCGCTTTTCTTATACGAGTTTTACTTCGAATGTACACTTTTGTTTCTCTGAGTGAGTCTTAGTTTCACACCCTAGGCACAGTCCTCAGTGGAAATTTTATTGTTAGTCACTCGGTCGAGTTCCTAGCTGGATCTATAGTGTATCTAAATTGAAAAGGTTTAAGATATCTCATCCAGACCAGAAAACAATCAAATAGAGTTGGTTTCCAGATGAAAAAGTGGGTTGATTTCAAATTACACCTAAGGAGGTAAAATCCAAGTGCTAGAGCATGTACGTAGTGTGAAGAGGAGTTCATTTCGGAAGACTTTTGTGTATGTCGTAATAAAGAAACCATATAATACTCCAAATCAGCCTTAAGATAAACAAAAGCACACAAGCAAGGTCACCATTTAGAGTGTGTAACAAGACAGAATTGCACAGCACAAGCAGTCAACGCATAAATGGGTTGCAATGCAGCCGGGCTGATAGCATGATGAGTTGCCAGAAGTTTACTGAAGGTTTCGTGAGGAGAGTGTGTATGTGAAAAGAGGAAAGACAGCAATAAGAACAACCTTGTGGAAGAACAGGGGTGGTCAAGATAGAGCAGGTAAAAGCAGAATTGTGACAAAACAAAAGGGACACTAAAGTAGAAAGATACAATAGCCTCGACAGGCAAATTAAAAAGAAAAATCACGAAGAATGAATAATAACAGAAAACGAAGAAAAAAATTGCAATTAAATCGTGTCAGGTAATAGGGCGAAACAGTGAATGAGTTATTAGAATGAAAAAAAGAAAAATAAATATGAGTGCAAGATGCCTTTAATAACAGAGTTGTCGAGCAAAGCCAGAGCAGATAACGAGGAGCTAGAAGTAACAGTACCACCTGTAATGTACCTTATAAAAACAGATTGATAAAGGTTGAAGCACAAAAGAATTTCCAATTGAAGAAACGAAATCTGAGTTCAAAGTAAAAAGTTATAAATGTTATAAATAATATTAATGAAAAACATCGTCATTCAGAAAATGTCAATAAAGCTTTTATAGATACACTGGAAAAGTGGCGAGTTTGGAAAGGAGTTTGTAAAAACAGCTTCTGTCGAAAATGAAAACCAAAAATCCATTATTTTAAAAATGGAAAAAAAGGTTCTCAAATGGTGAAACCAACTGCGATATAATATATGTAAAGCAAAAGAAGTAACAAACAGAATTAGTGATTCCTTGATATTGCCTAAAAGAGCTTTCTGAAAAGATAGAACAGGACAATCTTATATAGCAAACACAAGACAAATCACGTGAGCCAAAGAGAGAAAGCGCAGTAAAGTAGTTTCTTAAAGGAAGGGAAGAAAAGTGGATATTAAAGCGTTTGTTCTGTTGAAAAATGCGAGAAGAGTATTGATCCTCAAGCACATTAATACTTAATGTTATTTCCTCTAGTTCATTAATGAAATAAAATCTCAGATATAATTTTACTATAAGTGAGGAAAATATTTTCATTTTTAATCACATGCTTTATTTAAACAGAATAACAAGTTATATATAATAATCTATTTTTGTTTTCACTTATTTATTTGTATATGAGAAAAATTGAAAACTCGTCTCTCTAGATTAAGGAAATATACCAAATAAGGATCACTTAAACTATTATTCCAATCACCTATTAAGTAATAATACTAATTGTAAATATTTTATCACTGAATTTGTATAACATTGAATATTTAGACTATAAATGTATTGTCTTACTTTTATTTTGTTACTAACGGAAAGTTATAGAAATAACTCACTGAACTTATTAGTATATTATTATTTATGATTATGGATGGTTTGAAGAATTATGGATTGGGATGATTTTCTTAGTGGGCTTATGGAACCCTTTGCTTGTAGATGTGGATTTCTTTAACTCCAGGAAATGGTTAGGGTAATTATTGTCTTTCATATCTTATTAATGAGTGTAATATAAATATGATTATTATATTAATTATAGTGATATTTATATATTAAATAATCACGTTATTTATATTTAATTTTATTAATTTGTGGTTAAATTATAAATATAAGTTAGTCGATTTTCTTGATTTTGGAATGGATTACTTTAGTTTAATTTGAATCTTTGGTATTTTTATTCTTGTAAACATCATTTTTATTGGATTTTTGAATATTTCTAATTTTATTATTTTCTTGAGTTAGAAACTTTTATTGTTCTACTTTATTGAAATGTATGGAAACTGACTGTAGTGAAATGTGTTAATATAGTACATGCTTAATGAGAGTGGAATATATAGGATGATATATGTGGGAAAACAAAACTGGTACTAACATTGGCCAATGGTATATTATTTATATATAATTTATTTATAGTGTATTTTTTGTAATTATTGATTTAATTATTATATTAATATGATTAATTGATATATAGTTTATTTTATCATAGATTCATTTCATGTGATATTATATTTTATATATATAGATATATGATTTATATTTAGTCAAATTAAAAATTAGTTGTATATAAATGTTTTCTATTTTTATTATTTATTGTATTTAGATTTATTTATATTTCTATATATTCAAATTCGATAAATCAATATCATGTATATATTATGGTATGTAAGGTCTATAAATTATCATGAATGAAGTAAATTACATTTAATTTAATTCTTATTTATTTATCATATTTTCATTTACTACTTTTTTTTTATTTAATTTTAATATTGTTATTTAATGTTAGTGTGAATGTTTTTCATTAAGTCTCAGATTTTTTTCTTACTCTATCTACACCTTGACTATGACATGCAAGCAAAATAGTGAATTTTCTTATTTATTATTACGACTAATCGATATAATGTTGGTTTCCTATGCGTACCTCTCGCATAAGAGTTTATATTCACTTAATCGGTGTAAGATTGCGTTTCTATTTGGTGGATTGTACCCCCACGATTAGAAGTATGGTGGTACTAACGATTGATATAGAGATTTAACTGTTGCAAATTATTCCAATAATGAGGCTACAAATTTGAATCGTTCAGTAAAATATTTTGAAAACATAAAGGGAATTATAAAAGTTGCAATTTTTACTGAATTTGATGTATAAGATTTGAAAGAAAACAAGAGAAGTGGTGGAGTTATAATATCGTAAAGTAAAACGAACGAATTGGATATAAACTTTAAAGAAGTAACACAGTATGACTGTTAAAGAGATAAACTAAAAGTAAATCTAGTATAAGAAAATCCTGAGATAAAAATAGCATATATTGTAAAAGAAACAATATATTCAAATGAATGGAAAATTTGTGAAAAAGTAATTAATAGATATATTATTAATTTAAATGCTCAACTTGGAAATAACAAAATTAATAATATTTACTTCAGTCGTGAATACTCACAACATACTAGGTAAATGCATTGACTCTCACTGAATGGAGTGTAGATATTAAAAAGCTTAACACCAACCTAGTGATAATCTTGTATACAAAACACTTTTTATAGAGTTATGCGGCAGCCGACTCGTCCTCGTAGAAATCTAGACATTATATGGAGATTTACAATATGTGTGAGAGTATATCCTCTTATTAAATACATTCTGTAGTGATGATGTATTTAGTTGCGGTGGATTTTATATTTCGCATTTGCCATTTATAATACTTCAGATTAAGACATATGGTATTTTATGAGAATGGTCGTTTAATTCGTTGAGGCCCTTAGTATAGAGGGTGTATACATAGAAAAACGTTGGATTTATGATCTGATAAATAGGATCATGGTGATACTTGCATATGGTATGGGTCTATTTGAGGTCACCTTAGATGAAGATCATGAGCTTCTTTACAAAACGTTCATGGTCTGATGTACACTGGTTTTATTTTTATTTGATAATATTTCAACGGATTTGATGAATTGGGTATCTTATTTATAAATCCCTTTATCTATTCTTTATCTCTCTCGAAGTACAGCCCTACACTATAACTCCTTCTCGATTTTATCTCATATTATTTCTAATCTCATTGCTTTTGGTTTTATTTAAACATAAATCTGAGAATCCGACTCTCTGTTTACTCGAATCATTCTGGTATATTATCTTGTTACCTCACTCATATATGTTCACATTGTTTATCCATTGCTCATGTTTGACTAATATTCCTGTGGCATTTATATGGTGAGTACGGATTCATAATAGCTTCAAATCGAGTTCATCTCTATCTACCGCTGGACAATTTATTTATGGAGCTTTTTAGTGATGTGACAAATAGTATATTCTACAAATCCATGTAATTGAAATTGTTTAATCTCATGAGTTATATATTTATTGGTAGTGAGAAGAATAATGCGGCTACTTAGGAAACTCTAGATTGACATACATGAAAGTTATCTCTGAGTTTATTATGGTTGTTCGGTATTATCGAGTGAGAAGTTGGTCTATTCGAACTCGTATCTATGCGTTCGTATCATTAGGTAAATGGTGCCCTGTATATAGCTCTTGCTTTGAGCTGTTTTCACGTGCTTGGTCAAAATACACGTCTTCTATCGTGTCCTGAGTTATCTTTCTCACTAACACTAATCATCTCGAGATATTGATATATCTGTGAACGATGCTCTGAAGCATGATCATAGTGTGATAGATGCTCATTTGGCTAATCTGCGTCGCAGATTATTAAAGCGTTCGAGTCCATCCATATCACTGATCTGCTAATTATTAGCTAGGTGACTTATTTGTGGCTGGGAGCTATTAATTTTAGAACACTATCACCTGACTGATATGCTATTCTGTATTGCAAGGGTCAACGTCTTATCTAGTAGAGTGTCATACCTGTGACAGCTCTCCTAGGCACTGGACTCTTTCTGAGTACTAGCACGTGACGTTAATTTTTCTCATCTTAAATCATGGTTATAGTCTGAGAGTGCGTTATTCCTCGTCTGACTACGTTTGTAAATATTTCTATGTATTTTCTCTCCTTAACTGCTTATTTACTTTACCTCGCGCTTCTCATGTCTACCGATCCTCATTACATCTCCACTCATTGCTTTCGCGGGGAAATAAAATAGTTATAGATAGTATTGCAGCTGATGGCAAACATCTATTCATTATCTTTTTAATACTATTATTCCATATTCTTTTTATTCTATCGTCTAAATCTTTCCTAATTATCTAAATATAATCTTATTTTCTTCAAATACTATTTGAGATTTGCTGGTATATTCATTTTATCTCTTAATAGTTTTTGTTCTAGATGGTCGCCATTTTTTTGAATTCTTTTGTCTGGTAGCAACACCCTTTTCATATAGTTAATTATTATAATATTTAATAAACTTATTCATATATGGAAAATTAATCGCAGAATTAATTAACGGGTATAGAACTATTAGTATTGGGTCTATTTGTAAGCGATATATAATTTAATAATAAAACATATATATTTTAATGGATTAGTTATATAATTAATTTTTGTTCCTCTATATATTACCATTATCTATTCACTTTTTTCTGATTTATAATATATTAGTTTCCAATATTATGATATTTAGGATTATCATTCACTCTATATTATTGATTCATTCGACAGTTAACGATTTTACCTTTATATTCTATAATGTTCTATGTATTTATTTAGATCTTGCATCTCTTATCATAAGGGTTATTCGATGATGTTGTCATTAAGTGATAGGATTGTCTGGTATATTTAATTACTGAGTAGTATCACTTGAGTTTACTATGGTATGGAGATACTCTAGATACTACAATAAAAGTCCTAGTGTATGCATGTAGGTATGTATTGTATGTGGACTTCATCATCCCACAGATATTTATATAGCGTTTAAAGTACGTGCTTACACAGTCAGTATTCGACTGATTAATTTAGGTGAAATCATTGTATCCCACCTATCATACAGTCAATCAATCGGATCTATAATCTCACCAGGCGAACACTCCCTTACCAATTTAAGATCTTTGCCCTACAGCGCACCACCCACATACCCTGTTCCGCCTATCTTTCATTGGACCCTATTCGCCGTCGTCATTTTCCTACTTTACAGTCCATAACACCTTCTTAAAAGATTATCCCATATCTTATCCGAATCTTCCCGCTTTAGCAGTAACTATTTTCTTTTATCTCCAAGAAGTGAATATTCTTTATAATATTTGATTTTGCTACGTAATATTAGGACTATTTATAATGCAAGGATACACTTTTATTTAGTTATTTATTTATTTTTGACTGCCATTCAAATCTTCCTTTGACATTTGAAATATGTATGTGCCAGGGCACGCCCATGGTGTTGATTTTTCAGCCCATTGTGGTCGTTTCTTTTGAGCCGTGGTAGGTCCTGTTACTCCTGTACATTGAGTAAAAAAATATATATATGATGAAAATGAAGATAATGAGTAAAATTCCGTCAATTTCCAGTTTCAAAATGAATCCTACCAGCGAGATCAGAAATTTTTAAAGAAAACACACTTTCACTTAGTGAAAATGTGCCTGGCCTGTTGGTAACTAAGAGTAAAAATTATCACATCAAGAATTTTTCATTCCAAAATGTACCTTCCCCAGCCTGGAAAACAAGATTGTGCGTGATCGAAGGATTTTTTTTTTTTTGGGGGGGGGAGGGTCTCCACCTTTTCAACGAAAACCCAGCTTTCCATTATGGGAAAATTAACATAGAAATAGCTCAGTCTCTCAATTACTCAAATGAAGACGTATGAAAAGTTTAAAACCATGCCAGTTGCGACAAAGTTGGAAAATAGTGGTAAAAATTTTAGAATAATCCAAAATATGTGTAGGTTCCCTAGTTAATTGTTAATATCAGGGCTGCGGAGCCGGCAAATTTTTTTCCGGCTCCGGCTTCAGCATTTTAAAATTACCCGGCTCCGACTCCGGCTCAAGCATTTTAAAATTACCCGGCTCCGACTCCAGCATTTTAAAATTACCCGGCTCCGACTCCGGCTCCGGCATTTTAAAATTGTTCGGCTCCGACTCCGGCTCCTTCTCCATTTAGTCATGAAATTATTAATTCTGATACAAAATTTTGAGGGTATGATGAAATTAAATGTTTGTTATGACATCCTTTTATTAGGCTTAGAATTTAAAAAACCTTAGAAAATATTTTATAGAAAATAAGAATTTTAAGAAATACAGAAAAGGAATCATTCACTTTCTTCCTGAATTTTAATATAATTCCTCTTTGAACGTACAGTTACTTAATACAATTTTATTATTTTTTTTCCTAAAAAGAATAAAAATCATATTTTAGATTCATCCTAAAGTTTAAAATAATTCCTCGTATGACATGAGCACTGAACATATATAAAACTAATTTTATTCAACAACAATTTTTCTATTGATGAACTGATGTATATATATACCTTATATATATATTAATACTTATATAATATATAATACATATATATTATATATAATATATTTATCTATATATATATAATATTATATCATATGATATATATATATATTATATATATATAATATATTAGTATATATATTTATATATATCCTATAATATTAATTATAAATATATATATAGTATACAGAGTTCTAGGTGTGATTCAAAACCTCTGCGACAAACTCGAGGGCTGATAGAGCAAACGCTAAGGAACATTTATTGTTGTTACAATACAGCCTATGTTGTTGTATGACGCTTCGTTTCATAGTTACGGATGATGTAAGGTAAACCTGATGATGTTTGACGCGTCGTTACTTTCGTAACCGGAGATTTTGGATACTTCTAATTTTTGTTGTGATGCCGGTACGTAATCATAGTGTCTCAAGTCCTAATTCTTGTACTTCTGTATGGTGTTAGCATGACGGCTTTGCTCTTGCAGAGAACCCCGAACCACAGACGCGCTGAGTTTGAACCTATCATTGCGATGGCGCAATGCACGTGTGCTAGTCGACGGGTCCCTCTGGCGACTCTCTCAAGCACCTCTTCTTCAAACGCAGGAGTCCTCGTAATTACTGCGGTCTTCCACCCAATGCCACCGTGGACAGGGGTCCCGCATATCGTCAAAGGCGCTGATTGAGGCGAGCAAACATTGGTTCAGGGTCGAGTGTATTCTATGGGAACCTAATACAAGAGAAAAATGAGGTGCCGCTCTTCGTCCATTTCCATTCGCCGCACCCCCTAACACATTATCATGTCGGTTAACTCGAGAAGAGTTTTGTGATCCATTCGTAATCGATGCCGACACTGTAGAATTTCGTCAACATGAATTGGGCAAGGTTAAAAGGTATTGCCACGTGTTTTCCGAAGGACGTTAAGCGTACACCACTATTTACGACACGCACAAACACATGTAAAATTGATGTAACCTAAATCGTCACTTGTGAACCTTAACATGCGACGCGTCACACAGCATAAACTAGTGTACCTTTTTACGTAATCATCCCCGTAAACTTCTGAGAACGATCACAAGGTCCATACAACCAATAGTTATCCTAACAACATGAACATTATCCGTTTGTAATCTAATCATCACACATCTTCCGAAGTTATGTCGCAGACGGTGGATTAGAATCACCTATATATATATATATAAATATCATATCTTACTACATATATTACATATACCTAGGTAGATATCACATAATATATATATTATATATATATATATATATATAATAATATATATATTATATATATATATATATATTATACTATAATAACTCCACGTAACTTTACTATCATAATATCTAATATATTTGCACTACCACAGCGGTGCGTTTGCACGCCTAGGGTCGTGAGTTCGAGTCCTCGATACGGGATTTGTAGGGCCTTCGGGACTAGTTCACCAGGTACGTACACGATAACATGCCGTTTGTAGGAGATTTCTGTAATTCAATTACAGTTGTACGCATTAGTGTATTAATACATAACTCAATACCCTCACTCATAGCCATAGCACAACAACTATAAACGGTACAAACCTTAATTCAATGACAGACACCTCATTCCTATTAAGCCTCACGCATCAGTAGGTCGGGAGTCCAGAGCCCTAGCCATGCCCACGATGGTGGAATATCTTGACTTGGTCTAGACTGAGGCTGGGGTTACTAATCACCCTGATAACTGTGCACCTTTCCACCTTGTATGGGCCCAGCTGGTCGGGAAAAACATAAAATACGTAACCTTTCCCCCGATTGTCGTGGTTAACATAAAAGCTAACTAAGCTAACTAACCTAAAACTAACTAAGCTAACTAAACTAACTAACTAACTATTATATATATATATAATATATATATATTATATATATATTCAAATTAATTTGTCTTTAGATATGAAATTTATAATATATATTAAAATTATATGATATAGTAATATATATAAATTCCACTATTTCTTCCTAACCTTTTTAAAGATAATTCTATGTTGAACAGCGCGGCCATATCTAAATATAAATTTATTCAAGACAATTGATGATATTAAAAATAAAAACCATAAATAAAATCCTCCTTTAACGATGTCCTTAGATCTTATTTTATTATTTTTTAAAGCAAAAAATAAGCTCTCAACATTCACTTGAGAATAGGAGGCAAAGCTGTAATGTGAGCAAAGCGGCATTTTTTCAAAATTTGTAGCGAATAGCATTTTGATTGCCTTCTATTTACACTAAATCTTATTTCTGGTCGATTTCATTATTCCATCTAATGACTTATGAAATTATCTACCTTTTATTTTCTAGAGGCATTATTTAGCTGTTGAAATGTCTTTTACTATTAGATTGTCTTTTTAGTTTTTTTCAATTGTCGCTTTTCTGCAGCTCCAATTTTTCCCATTATTCTGGGCCAAAGTTTGATTTCTTCATCTTCATCTGACAAAATTCTACAAGGGAGTATTCCTGAAACTGATCTGAACTATCTGACTCCTCGGCCCATAATTTCTGTTCGAGAGCTTTATCATCTTTAAGCTCCTAGTTACGCAAAAACACTCCTAGGTTTAAAATATCAGATCTTCAGTTTCTGAGGAAAGATTCTTAAACAAAGATTGTCGACAAAAATATTTCATTTTCAGTTATCATTCTTTCTTCTTCTCATGGAATTTATTTGTGATTTTGCTAAAATCCGTTCTCTATAAAAATTTTCCTGCAATCAAGTCTTCTAATTGAATATTTTTGTTGTAAAGAATGGGTGTTTTAATAACTCTCGGTTGTTTCGATTTTTTTCCCACTGACTGTCGGAGAGAGAAAGTCAGAAGTTCCGGCAGCCATCATACTACTACTATAATTTTTAGTTGCAGAAGCCTTTAGAATTTAGAGCATAAGACATGTACGGCGTACTATTTATCAGTTTTTCGCGCACCATTTTCAAGTTTTCACTAACAATTTAGAGAGTTAAGTAGTACAAATCTGTTTTAATAAATATGGCAAACACCATTATTATCATCGTATTACTACTCTTTCGCCTTTTGTTTGTAGACACGAGTGCATCCTTGGTTTTGATGGCTCACGCGCGTATTAACATTGCCCCAAAAAGTTCCATGGATTTTACCGGTAACCTTTAATTATTTTTCTTATTGATTATAAGAAACGTTAATTAGTCATTAGTGACTTAGGAATTTAATCATTATTTCCGACCAACCGTGAATCCACCTGTATATATCAGATTACCCCTGCGTTCAGCATACGATAATACCTCCTAATCACTAGCCTCCTCGGTCCATAACCCCTGATCTATATATATATATAAGCTTATATATATATATAATCTATATTATATATATAATATATATCATCTATATATATATATAAATATATACATATATTATTAATTTACTTCTATATATAATTGGATACTGTGTCCAAGGACCTGTACAGTGAGTTTTTGAGTTATGGATACCTATTTTTTGTGCAGCAGAAATGGGACATTGCTAAAACTGGGTCTTTTGAAACGGAAAAGGTGAGTGAACTATGTGAATCTTCTGAGACGGACTCGATTCAATAATAACCATCATCGCGCCGAATGTGGGACGGAAAATATCACAGCAGACTCCTGCATCCCCCAATTGTTCTGCCTCAGTTCAGCTGAAGGAACACTGACGTCCAAAAAAGATACCTAGCTCACAAGCATACAAGCACCCAAGAATCTTCAAATGAACCCACTCAGTCACTGACCCGTGATCGTGTTTGCCTTCCTCTTGTCTCCGTGTCCCTGGGGATCGAACAGCACCCGAAGAGTAAGCGTTACCTGTCATAAAGTTGTTGCTAATGCCTGCTGGTTAAAATTTAACAAGAACATTCCATGGATATGTGTGCAATCATTCTATTTAGTTGCATAAAGGTGACAGAAATTCTTCCAAACGCCGCTCCTTGTATTGGATGGAGAAATCGGGCGCATACCTGAAGCAATCATCAACTTGTCAGATCTACATATTTCCACAACACTGGTAAAACCGATACTATGCCGCGCATACATATTAAACCTTGCCTGAAGGATATTGTTAGGGCATTTTAGGTCCAGATATGGCCGAAGACAGATTGATTCTGTTCAGCTATCAAATAAAACACTTATAAGCAGCGAATTAAACGCAATTCAGGAGACAGTCGAGAACCGAATTATTCTAAAAAGATTTGAAATTAGTGAATTTTTCATGTTTACATCTTGATGAAAAGTACGACGTAGCGGGGACTTGCCTTGTTGCTTTCCTTGTGTTTTTAGATAGCATACCATCCTCCGCATGCAAATAGGAAGAGGAACTTTTTTGATGAGCCAGGGCTGAGCTTTGTCCACTGCGACGACATTCATGTATCCGACAAACCCAGTACAGTAAGAAAAAAAGGTTTGGAATGGAGCAAGTGAATGCTGGATATTTGCAGCTCGCGTGATCGGAGCGGCCGGAATGGTGTTGAAAAACCGACAGGGATCTCTAGCTTGCTAGGCAGTGGTCTATTGAAACATATTTCCACCAGCAGTGCGCTGTGTCCTAATCGGCATCTCTCCTCGCAATGACCACAAGGATTTCAAAGTACGGTCGCTGCGATGATCTGCGAAGATAATTCAAGTGTACCACCTATACCAAGTTGAAATTTTTCAAATCCTCCCTGCTGTTGTTCCTCTCTTGTCTTCTCCAATATTTCGTCCTGGACAGCTCAAATGTAATGATCAACAATACTATCCTATTCTTATTTTCGTTTCTCGATTCCTTATCCACCAACTTACACATAAGAAATTCCTGGAAGAACACACTGAAATCTAGCCGCTCACAGGAGCCCCACACCCTTCTATATCCATCCCCCGTTAAAAACTTTTCTTGGCCAAGCCTTTCACAAATTTAAAGATGACATCATACAATTTGACTTTTTTACAGAACTCAAACTTTAACGGCTTCCCGTGAACCTTTATAATTTGCATTGACAAAGAATCTTTTAACAGACTTCCAAAATTATTATATGGCTTGATTCTTCTTGCTAATCGATCAATTTCTAAAATATCTGCCAAATAGTTTCACCATGTCACAACTTTTGCTTTCACTTTTCAAATACGAAATAAAAGCCTGTAGAAAGTTGTCAAACAAGGTACACAAAAATATAAAAAAAATTTCAAAAATTTAGTAAAATTAAATGAAATAAAAATAGTTTTCCTTTTCTCTAAAACAAATAAAATCTTTTAATTCTAAACTAAACCTACTAAATAAGTACATTAAATCTCAAAAAATATAGCAAAATTGATGAGGGTCCAAGACAAGCTATTTTTCTCTTCTAAAATATGAATTTGTGTTTTCGGTCTCTTTGACAATATTTCTCTTAACTTTCCTTCAGCATCTTTAATCTCAGCTGCTAATTTCCTTGTTTTTTTTTTTGCCACCTTCCGGACTTTTCTGTCTCCTTTGGCCACAGTTTTTCTTCTTTAGTATTTATTTACATAAAGCTTTGGGGCAGTATGACATCATCTCATTTGCAATACAATAATAGACCCCTCCAGTATTTTTCATTCATTCAGCAATAACTCTTTTAGCAACAAGTGACTCCTTCACACAAATTTCTTGCAGTGTTTGTTCGGCGAGACTAGACCTCTCTCTACAGAAGCCTTCCCTTGAAATATAAAGAAAGAATCAGTGTTTCAAAGTTTTTTGTTTCTCTGTGTTGAACGTTTTACATTTTTAAAAATTTCAATGAAAAGTTGATCGAGTCTATCTTAGGGTAAATGCCCAGGCACTTAAGAATTGGGCAAATACCCTGGGCATTTATCAGGGCATTTGTCCAATTTTGGCATTTTAGAGGGCATTTATATTTTTTATTATATATCTATATAGTATAATAATATATTATTATTATATATATATTATATATACTATTATATATAAATATAATAATATATATAATTATATACTATATATACTATATATATCTACAGTGGCGTATCCAGTTTGGGGGGGGGGCCTGGCCCCCCCCGAAATATTCAGGGGACTTAGGAAGTTGTTAAGAATCATATCCGGTTTTTTTTCCTTTAAAAATTGCTTTCACAGTTAAGAGTTTAAATTTATTTATATAATTCGCAAACTTTTGGTAGATATCGATAAGTAATTAGTAAAACTAAACTGAAAACCATCAGAGAAAATGCAACCTAAGAATTTCAACAGATTTTTGAAGAATTTGTAAAGGTATCTGAATCATAAGTCCTTAGTTAAAACTAAACTTGAAGCCATCAGAGAAAATGCAACATTAGAAATTTCAGCAGATTCTTTGTAAGAATGTAAGCGTATCGTGAATCTGAGCTGAGTATGTGTAAAATGTCTGTACCCAAAAATGTAACAAATTCCAAAAAAACTACAGACCCAGCATTCCACTTTCCAACCCACAGCCTCATTATCGTCGACATATTTTTTTTTTTGACCAATTTTGGATGATTTAATATCAGCATTAGGGAGAGGTTTTTAAATCTATAAAAATATATATTCCCTGCAATATTGTCACTACTGACAGGGTGCTAATGTGCCGTATGAGAAGATAAAAGATTGTAAAACATTTTACAAGGAAGATCTCGAAAGCAGAATGGGATTTATGGAAGTTCAAATGGCATCACAAACACAGATTGTCCAAAAAACAGCAATAGACGGACGAGTTTCTTGTTCCTCACATTTCAATTATAATTTACCATCTTGTGCAAATACGGGCCTATTTTACCCCGCTACTGCTTAGTAGAAAGAAAGCTTTTCGACATTTAAGACTTCTGAACCTACTGAGAATACTATGGAGATGAATGACTTACTGGACTTGCCCTCTACGCAACATAGAAAATATTGAAAAAATTAAAACTGAAGAGATTGTATCTCCGGGACTTTTGCTCACTCTCATGCTCTGCATTTAAATTTAACAATTTAGTTTAGATGATTTTACGTAATTATAAAATTATTTCCATTTTTCTTAGAATTTTAATATTTGGTCCCTCCACTTTGTAAATATTAATATATAATATATATATTCTATATATATATATATATTATATAATATATAGATATTATATATATATTATATATATTAAATAAATATTATATATATATATATATTATATATAGAAACGATTTTTGCTGGCCCCCCGAAAAAAATTTCTGATAGCCCTGTATATATATATCGGTTATTATTAAATATATAATTATATATATTAGTATATATATATATTATTATAATATATATTAGATAGTTATATATATATAATATATATACTATATATATATATATATATATATATATATAATATATAATAATTATATATATAGTGTAGTGCGAAAGTTGTGAATGGCAGGAAGTTGGCTGGTGCAATTAAATTCGTTTTGGTGATGCAAAGGGACTAAGTCGTTGAGGTGTGCCCTAGGGCGTCTTTACCACTGATGGGCCTTGTTGTACCTGCTGTTATTGTATGTTAGTAGACTATGGTCTGAATAAGGAAGATAGAATCTAAAGTTCAATGTGTTCAGATGGACAATCTTAGGGGTGCTAGGTGTGAGGAAGATTGATCAAAGAGAGGAATGAAGTATTAGAGTAGTGTGTTGGTGTGAAGAAAGGGTAAATGAGAGATAAATGAAAGTATGTACGTTGAAGTGGTTTGGTCATGTGGAAAGGATGAATGTGTTAAGCCGTTGGTTAAGCGGATGTATAGTGGTGAGTGTGTGTTGGGAACGACCGGCTGCGAGAGACGAAAGAAAGTGATTGAGTCGGTAACGACATGTCTGAGGAGAAAATGTGGTTGCAAGGCAGAGAATAAAAGGTGCAATCAGGTAGAGCAATGGCGGGGTTTTGATGGGGGCATGGTTGTGGCCACCTGGGCCAGGGGAATGAACCCTTACATTGACGTTTTACCATAGTGAGGGCGTCCGTCGCGGTCCCAAGATGCTCTAGGGTGGATTTTCAGTCTGTGACGAGCTCTCCACTAATAATGGTCTAAAGCGGGCCGTAAGGCTGGGCTTTCTTTTCGACCGGTGTCATGTTGTCCAACTGCTTTTCTTTTCCGATGTCCGTACCCACCTTACCCCAATCTTGGGGCAAAGAGGGAGGGATTGAAGAAGAAAGAAAGAAAAATGAAACCATATTATTATATATATATTCTATATATACTATATATATAATATTTATATATTAATATATAATATTATATATTATAATAATATATATATATACTATATATATATATATATAATAGATCATATATAGATATATTATATATATAATTATATTATATATATATTATAATTATATATATTATATATATATATACTATAATATATATATATATAATAATTATATATATATATATATATATATATTATATATATATATAATATAGTATATATATTATATATTGTGTTGTGACATATGGCCTCCATCTGTGGGTAACGTTGAAGAGAGTGCAATTTTATGGGATAATCTGAAATAGGTTTTTGGATGGGTGAGTAGAGCTTCAGATTGATATGGTTGGGTGACCTAAATGTTGATAGGTGATCCCAAAAAAAGGATGTATAACAGGTGGTTGTGGTAGGAGAAAATGAGAATGGTACAAGTGAATTGACTTCGAGGGGCCTCAGGAGAGAGTATGTGTGAATACTACCTTTCTTTTAAACACCAAGAGTATTCATAAGTATCTAGAGTTGGTGTAGGTAGAGATGATACTTAATATACAGTGGCATTGATTTTGTCGTTGGTGAAAGGAGAGATGTTTAAATTATTGTTTGGATGTTAATTCGGAGAGGGGGTATAATGGATATTACTGGATCATATGTTTTTTTATGTAAAATTAAGTTGTGGGTCTTGTGTAGATGATATGCCCAATAAGGAAGAACGTGGGTAGAATTAAGAGTGAGAGTTAAGTGAACAGTAATAACGATAAATATTTAAGAGCGCTTCCAAGATAAATCAGTTGATTGTGAAGAAATTGAAACTGAGCAAATCTGGAAGCGTCGATTGTTAGCAGTACATGAAGAAGTATGTGGATGTTCTTCTAAGTAGGAAGTTGAAGATTGTTAACATATGATTTGGTGGGAATAAACAGGTTATGCAAAGCGGTTAAAGTTAAAAAAGAACGTTGTGTGGATCTACTAAAAAACACACTGACTTAGTTCAAAAGAAAGGGTGTGGGAATTATATAAGGCGAAAAAAGAAATACTTAAAGATGCATATGTAGGAGGAAAAAAGACGGTACCATGAACAGTTTGAAGGATGTATGAATGAGAAAGCGCGATAGGTTTAAGAATGAGGAGATAAGAGGGAACTGCTTAACATAATGAATAGCGGATGGTGCTTTTCGTAACTGATGTGAGCGGGAGAGGTTGGAGATACACTTCCGAAAATCTGCATGCCATTAGCCAGTAATGAAGCAGTGGATAGTGAATGGAGTAGTTTGATCGGTGCAAGAAGGAAATAGTATTTTGGGGATGGAGGTCATTAGTAAGGAGGGAGGCTAATTGGTAGAGTGAGAAAGTAAAGAATGGTAAATCTACAAGTATCGATGAAATTACTCTTGAAGATCGATCAAGAACAGGAGGTGAGACCAATAAGAGATGGATTTGGAAGTTGTGTTACAAAGCATTTATCAGGGTGATTAGTTCCGGGATTGCGAGAGCTTAATGTATCCTCTATATAGGGTAAGGGATAAGGAAACTGTAGAAATAGGTGAATTAGTCTATGAATGTTGAAGGGGAAGATATATTGTTGGTATTTTGGGTTGAAAAAAGTGTAGTGACTGAAGGACTGATTTTTTGAAGAACACAAAGTGCGTTAGGAGTGGTAGAGATGTGTGGATCAAATCTTTACTTATTGAAACAAATGATTGAGAAATTTAGAGAGGGAGAAGAAGAATTAAATTGTATTTAGGTGTTTATGGATTGCAACAGCGTTGATAGTATTAACTGGGAATTCCTTTGCAAGGTGTTATTGATATTATAATGTTGGTGTTAGGCTTTGAATGGGATCAAAAGTATTCATGACGAAGTGAAGCGTGTGTAAGAATAAATGGAGTCGAAAGTGATAGTTTAAATATTAATTAGCGGAGTAGAGCAGGGAATGTTTATGTCTCCTTTGTTATTTAAATTTGTATGTGGATGTGGTTATGAAAGAATTAGGGTGGGGGTGCAGGGCATTGTTTAGGATGACGTTTAGAATGAAGAAAGTTGAGGGTGCCCTACTTATTATGTGCAGATGATTTGCTTTTGTGTCGCGAATCTGGAAGAGAGTTGAGAGGATTGGTAGAGAGGATTTTGGCAGAGTGTAAAAGGAGAGGTTTGAAAGCAAATTGTAGATAAGAGAAGGTTATGGCAGTGAGTGAGGACAGTCCTCGTGTGAAGTTATGTTGGATGCGTGAGCAGCTGGAAAAGTGTCTGAGTGTAAATATTTAAATATATGTGGATGAAAAGCGGAATGCTAAAAGTGTAGTAGGAAACTTGAATGGCAGGAAGGGGCTGTGCAATTAAATCGTTGGTGGATGTAAGAGACTAAGTCTTGAGTGTGCAGGGTTTTACATGATATGTTGTTTCCTGTGTTAATGCATAGTAGTGCAACTATTGTGGAATAAGAGTATAGATCTAAAGTACAAATGTGTTCGCATGGACAATCTTAGTGGGGTGTTAGGTGTAAAATGAGGAATGGAACGTATTAGAGAGTTGTGTGGTGTGAGCAAAGTCGTAAATGAGAGAAAAATAAAGTACGTTGAGATTGGTTTGGTCAATCTGAAAAAGCAATGGATGGTAAGCTTGCAGTCGGGTTAAGCGGATGTAATTGGTGAGTCTATACTTGAGAACGATCGGCTGGGAGAACCGAAGAAAAAACTGGATTGAGTCAGTAAGAGGATGCCTGTAGGAGAGAAATGTGAGTTTGGCAGAGGCGATTAGAAATGTTAGCATAATAGGAGTGAAAAGGCGATGGATTTTGTCGAGGGGTAGGTTGTGCCCACGCTTGGCCAAAGTGATGAACCATTAATTGACAGAGATGAAATAGTGAGGGAACCCTGCTTTCCGTGACATTATTAAAGTGGCACTTTTTTGACAGGGACGAGATCTCACTAGAGTATAAAGGGGGCGAAATAAATGCTTTCTCCTTGACTTGCTTATATTCCTCTATACTTTTGTTGCCCAGTGCAGATACGAACCTTACCCCCCGTCATGGGGAGAAGAAGCGTGGGTAATGATAGCTATATATATAATTATATATAGTATGATATATTATTATATATATATATTATATATATAATATATATATAATATATATACTATATATATATATATATATATAATAATATATATATAATAAATAAATAAACTAATATATAATATATATATATATATATTATGATATATATATATATATATATATATTATATATATATATATATATATATATATATACTATTATACTAATATATATATATTATTATATACTATAACATACCTATATATATATATATTTATATATATTATATATATATATATATTATCATATATATATAGTATATAATATATAATATTATAATATATATATATATATATATATATACTATATATATATTATTATATATGCGAAAAACGCAAAATTTTATTCTTGAATTTTTTTTTTATAATATTACTAATAATTTAACTTAACTGAATAATTTTTATAAATGCCCTGTTTTTTGGGCAGCATTTATGAAATGGCAAGATCCTGGACAAATGCCCATTTTATAAATGCCTGCCCACTGGGCATTTGCCCAGCGTACATCACTAATCGAGTCTATCTTCCTTCTCATCAAAATTTTTCAGAAGTTCAAGGACATAGATATCAATAATTTTCTCACACAGGCATATTATTCTTTCAGAGGGTTATTAGAAAGCATTACCTTCAGTGACAAACAACTTAATGCTTTGTGATGGAATAATTAAGAGGACTTCTTTCTACTAACTTCTGAATAAGTACTTGCAAAAATAACAAACAATCTTCTCTAAATTTTAAAATTTCTGGAGTTTGCAGCCTTCGAGGTGCATTCCTAATTCCCTCTTTTGCTGTATGATACAGGTCCATATTTTCTGCATTTATGATTTTTTTTTTATCTTTAAAGTTAATTTTCATTAAAACTTTGACGTCTGAACAATAAATGTTCGGTTTTAGATTCTTTCATTAAAGTTTTAACTAAGTGACTGAGATCATCATAAGAAGAGTGTCAATAGGTCTTTACGTTGAAACTTCAATAGAAATCTTTTTTTTTTAAAAAGGAAAGTAAGGAGCTAAACCAAATACACAAATAGGAAAGTTTATATCTTTGCTCACACCAAAGGACTGAGCTATCTGCGAATCAGAAACATCTTACTAAATGTTTTCGGCAACAATCAAAGCTCTATTGGAAATATGGCTTGATTAACATCAAAACACCACATTATTATCAAGCTTCCTGTACATCTCTTTGCCTTGCTAAAAGAGATATCCAACCGGTAGTAACCAAACTGAGCTCCCTAAGAACAGAACTTGATGGCAAAATTATTCGTCTTGCAACTGTTAGCAATTAATTGAACAGTAACCCCCAGAACTTGCCTTAACAAAATTGTTCATCATGTCCGGCGAGCTGGATTTTGCCTTTCAGCATTTGGGTGTCTTTGCTACTTGCATGACTTTTAATCGGATTCTTGTGCCATAATGAAAGCAAATTCTTCTTGCCCCAGATAGAGCACCAAAGGTAATTTCCGATTTTGATTCTCTGAGCTATTTTGACCATCTGGAAGCAGAGTGGAGTCCAGCCATTGTAAATTAAAATTGGCTCTATAATAGTTTTTTGCCATCTTATTCTAATATCTAATGTTATTATAAAATTCAATTAATTCATCTGTAAAATAAAAAAGAGAAATTAGTTAAATGCGCTATACTGCAGATGAATAAATATTTAACACTATTATAACCAAATACAAATTCAATAACTCAAGAAGTAAAAATTCTTAGGCTAAGAAAAAGTTTTGATATATAAATTTCTTTACTTAAATTCTTACCTCATTTTGTCAAATTAATCAACAATTTAAAATTCTAAGTATTGGAAGAGTGAAAATCTATGAATGATATTCTGTGGCATCCCTTACTTCCTCTGCTTCAAAGACAAAACACCTTTCTAACATCCCTTAAGCAAACTGAGCTTCTTAAAATCTCCCTTTTTAAGAGAATTTCGAGTCAATATGTGCTTCACTATACTTCTTTAGGTTAAGCAAAAATGATGCCTGAATTAAATTGGATTGGATAATTTTATTTCCATGCACACTTTTCATTTTCCCTGGTATGCACCTTGTAATTAATCATCTTAAGAGCCGCCCGCTTCAAGCACGCCTTTTAAAACTACCGCCGAAACCACCTCCTATGGATCTCCTTCCACCTCTTCTGCACACAGAAGAAGTAGCGGTGTTCAAGGGAAAGATTTTAGCCAGATTGTTTGAACTAAACGATGCATTGGTGGTCTTATTATAAATATCTGTTATTCAAAAATTAATGATGTATTATTCTTAAATTGGGATACCTTCCGACATATTCGAAAAAAACTAAATGAAACCCCACCATCTTCTTTCAAGGAAAGAGGAGCACCAACTTAGACAAACTATAAAAGGCTTGCCTCCAAATCTTTTTAAATTTTTTGAAGCGTGTGTTAAGAGCAGAGACATCTCCAACTTTCCTCGGTTGCAAGAATTTGTCAAAAGAATTGAGATCCATCTTCAACCGAACTTCCTCGGAATTATACTTGCCACTTGCAAGGCTTTGGAAAAAAACACGTGAGTATTTCCCTGATATATTCCTGAGGAATCGTCTACAGCTGGATGACAACCCCGTTTTCGTGCGACCCGAAACGTAAGCCTACTGGGATGACAAATAAAGCTTTTCAAAATATGCTGGACTTCATTGAAGAAGCCCTTTGAAACTTATATACCACCGAAAAGGCATAAACATAGATTAATTGAGTAGGACAACTTTCAATAGCTGTTGGCAAGATTGCATTAAAAAAGACGTTGCGTGTTTTATTCCACTTATCTATGATGATCTGCATTCTCAATAATGCTTACATTAAAAGCAATATAGAGTAAAACTTTTCACGTCAATTGATTAAAGGGTAAAATTGACAAAACTTCCCATAACTTTAAGAAATATGAAAAATTCATTAAAACGATTTCATCTTCACTTAAAGGTAATGAGCATTAAATTGCGATTGTAATTCTTGTTTCCTGAGACCAAATAAGAAGTCAAACCAAATATTAAGAGTATGGTGCCGCGACAATTTTTTTTTAGGCACAACAAGGCTGCCGCGGTGAAAAAGATTTGGAAACCCCTGCTTTATACATAGAATGTAGCTTCCCCATCTGTCTCTTGACCTAAGATTGCCACTCTATTGCAGCTTTGATTCTTGACTTCATTAATTTTGGGGTAACTGGCTTTGCTATGTCTCACCCTTGCTAATAAGATTCTCTTATGGTATTGTGAGACCGTCACGCACTGCTACTGTAAAGTCATGAACTCCACATCTCATGTGTCCATGTGTACCGTTTCTCGGGAACAGACCCCTTTTCATAGTATTTATCAGTTTCATTCTGAAACACTATTACTCTTCGTTTTGACATTCCATATAAATCAGTATTCACCATTTTACAAAAGAGTTTTTAAAAGTTACATTTACTATTTAATTTTCAAATTTTTCTGATCAATTTTGATGCGTTATCCGTAACTAAGCTAATTACTTTTCATCTGCGTTATTTCGAATTCTTTTAGATGGTCAGTAAGATTCAGTAACAGATCTTGAAATTATATTCCGCTGAAATGGTGGTATTTTTTCTGTTACTGCTAACGTTTTAGAACTATTGTTTTTTATCTTCGTCCAAATATATAAATATAATGACAAAATAATTTATATTTGCCCATGTGTAAGTATCCATTTTTAAATTCACAAAGCGTCCCTTTATGCAATTTTAGCTTATTTTTTTGTTCTTTTTCTCTCTCATAATATTTTTACAAAATATTTTTCCAGTCTAAAAGGGCTTCCAGTTTCTAAGCCAATGTCTCCACAACGTGCTTTAAATCCTGGTCATGCAAAAAAAAACTAATTGTCCACTTCTTAAACAAACCATTAAAATCAATCTGTATTTTGAAATTTGTCACTTAACATAGACAGAACAGTTTATGGCACTGAAAAAGTTTCCACTTTAGTGCTGAGTTGTTGATATTATAGTTTATCCTGAATCTTACCTTTAGCTTACCTTTCTTTTAACATTGCGCTTGCAGCAATGCTGGCCATGATAGCGTTTTAAAATGTCATCATTTAATTAAAGGATCCAATAGATGATATATTATTATTATTATATTAACTCAGTGGTTCTCAACCTTTTCCAAACCAACTGTCCCCTTCGAGATTATCGGCTTAATCCACCGCCCCCCACTTTCAAATTTTAATTTTAAAAATTGTATTATATAATATATATATGACTCTGATGCATAGTGTATTAATATATATAATATATATAGATATATATATATATATAATTTATATATACATATATATAATTATTTTAATTTTAATTATTATTATTATTATAAAAGAAAGTTCAAAATAATATCCTTAAAAATTTATTTTACGAAATTCGATAAAACATTCCCTCAACTTTTGCTGCCTTGAGCCTGATGACTTGCACATAACCGATTGATGTCAGGATAGATCTGTACTTAGGCATAATCCTTAAACACCCTTGAGTAATATCCAATTTTTCTGCTTTGTTGTTTCCAATTGTGTGACACACATGAAGCCTTTCGACGAGATACGTTTGAAGAAAAGCCAGAAAGCATACTTTAATTTCTCCCATAGAAGAGGATAGATATCTTTTTTTTTCGCCCAAAATACCTCGTATCCAAGCTCATTAAAAAACTTTGACATTCACTTCATGCTTGAGGTCTTTAGGGGTTCCTGCATGACTGTCGTGAACAACTAATCCAAGCGAATCAGCACATCTGTTGAAAACGGGTGATTACCCATTGGAGTATTTGAAGCGCCAATAATATCGCTGAAATCTATTTCAGTTTCTTTCGCTTATTTTAAGTGAATAAAACAAAAACTTCCAAGTTCATTCTGCATTTTCATTTTTCTCCAAACTGCCAGAAGCATTTAGGAAAACTGACGTAAAGTCTTTACCGGCATAAATTAGCTTTCAAACACTAGTTTCTCTATAGCAAAGCCCCTATAATCCCTTTGTATTGATGAAAATTCGATTTTTTTTACCTTGTAGGCTTGTATTTATTCGTTTAAGTTTGTCAAAAATATCAGAAAGGTAAGCAACATCAGTTCGTCTTTCTTTTAATGAATTGGCGGAGACTTGGGCAGCTGTATCGATAAATGTCAAAACTGTTTCAAGAGGCTTATTAGAATCTTGTAAACACAATTCCTTTAGAAAGCCACCTAACCTCCGTGTGTGTAGCAATAATCATTCAAATGCCTCGTCTTTTTCTTCTCAAACCTGGCGAAATAAACGATCATTCAAAGAGTGGCATTTGATTTTATCGACGGCACTAATGACACAATTAAGAGACTCGAATTATCTTCCGCTTAAATTTTTAGCAACTAAATGTTGACGAGGAATGACACACTGAACAGTCGTAAACCCCTGGAACAGCTTGCTATAAATGTGCACTAAAACCGCGATATCTACCTGTATAGCTGCGGCACCGTCAGTAGCACAGCAGAATATTAGATAAATGAATGTCTTTTTCGTATAAAATAAATTTAAGAAGAAGTAATATCGGTGCTTTGAGTGCAGCGGAAGACTTTACTGCGAACAGCATTTCTCTTCATCTCACACCAAAGTTTCACTAAATTATCACATGAACTAATACCGAACAGACAACGTGAACAATAACGCCCTACATTATCCACCAGCTCGAAGATGCCCGATATTGGACCTTCGAGCCATCCAGATTCCAGCCTGCACATACATGCCCACAACTGTGTTTTTCTAATTATCTTACCAAAGTTGATTCTCAACATTTCAGAGGCCATCGTCATCGATCCTTCTCTAAACTGAGACTATTGCCTCAAAGTAGCGTACTAATTCTGCTTGCATTGAGAAATCATCAGAGTATCAAAATATTACCTTAAAAACTTATTAAAAGTCCGTCCTAACGTACTATGACGTTGCCATACTGCAAGAAGATATACACTTGAAAAAGCCAAAGAATTGGCATAAATATTGGAATGAACTTTTTCGAACAAGAACTTACTGTAGGTCTCCCTTCATACTTCCTCTTATGTCTTTGAAGAAATCAATAGACTGAGTTGACTTATCTGGTGAATTTTGACAAATATATTCTTGATAACTCAGGAAGGTTCATAGACTTCGTTAACAGAGTCTCTCACATAAAGGCACATTGCGCAATTTTTCATTTGATGAATTGGAAGAATCCATAATTTTCAAAATATTCTGACGAATATTGCCTAACACTTCTTTTTCTTGAGACATAGTGTAATAATCACACGTTCACACGAAAACCACATCCAATCACACGGGAAAGGTTTCCTATCACTAACAAGTTTAAGGCATGATTTTAAAAAGAAGCCAAATTTGCGAAAAGTAATGCAGTCTTGCATCTCTGGCTTAAAGTTGAGGGGTATCTATAGGTAATAAGACATCCGAATGTTTCCGAGTTATATATATATTTACGATATATATATAAATAATGATATATTATATTTATATATATAAATATATATATATATATATAATATATTATATTAAATATAATATATATATATATATATATATATATATATATTATTTCACATATTGTAAATAAAAAATAATCAACTTTCTTGCTGTAATTAAGTTGCCAATATGTACTTTTAGTCATTTATGTATTTTCACTCGGAAACGCTTTGTAATATATATATATATATATATATATATATATATATATATATATATATATTATATATATATATATAGTATATAGTATTAATTTTATTTTGTAATTCTCCCCTTACCGCCCCTCCTCAATAGCGCCCCCTGGGATGTCGTTAACGCCCCCCAGGGGGCGGTACCGCCCCCGTGAGACCACTGATCACTGACTGTTTCCCCATCAACTGTGTTAACTATTTCATATTGACAAATGAAAGTATTTTTATCATCAGAGGCAGTATATATTCCCCCAAAAATACATGAGTGTTTAAAATTTGGATTAGTGACACAAATATTTTTCTAACAATATTAAACTTACTCTAGATTAAAGTATCTATAGAAGTACGAACCTTTTTATTATTAGGATAATAATATACATAATCAAAATTTCTGAGAAAAAAGGAGAATTATATATTAATGATATATATAAATATATATTTATATAATATATAATATAGTATATATATATATATATATATATATATATATATATATTATATAGTATACGTATATATATATCATTGGAATATAAAAATTGGAGGTGATCTCCTCAATTATATAAGATTATATATATATATAATATAATACTAAATCAGCAGCCTAACTGTCCTGCACTCCTGTTCTAATAGGCCAATAAACTTCCTCTAATGTGTACTGTCCTTTTAATCTATTATATATATATATAATATATATATATAATATTATATATATATATTATATAAACTATATATAATCTTTATAAATAAAATAAAATAAATCACTTAAATTTGTATTTGCCGGACCGGAGCAGCCTCTTTTTGGCCGCTCCGCTCCGCGCTTTCCGGCTCCAGTCCCCCTAAAATTTTCGCCTCCGATCGGCTCCATCCCCCAAAATTTCGCCTCCGTCTCCGGCTCCAGTCCCTCAAAAAGTTTCGCCTCCGGCTCCGGCTCCGCAGCCCTGGTTTATTTTGCAAGAGTTTTTGATTAGTAAATAAATGAGATTTAAATCATTTTGGGTTTAAGTTCATACAAAGTAAGAGCAGTCAAAATAAGTAAAAAAAATCATAAAGATCAATCAAATATGAAAATGTAAAGAAAATTTTAGTGAGGTAACAATATGTTTTAAGAGTTTGAGATTACTCACGTAAATAAGTTAGAATCAAAAATTTTCTTTATAGATTAATCAAATACGCCTGTGATGTCGCCTCATAAAGAATATTATTAAAAATCAAAAAACAAATCAATTTATTTGCCGGTAGGTAAGTGTATACAGTCATACATCTCTGGAGGTAAAAATAAATGCCTTGCTGATAAATTCTTTTTTTTTCATGAAAAAGTTCTAAACACTGAGTTGCTACTATAAGTAGCAATAAATACAACTGTAAATCTAACTAACTAATGAAAAACACTTAAAGCTAATACGCTTTCTTGACCAGTGCCAATATGGTAAAACATGTCAAGATTAAAATTACAAATTAGTAAAATGTTCTGTAAGAGTAAAGAGAAACAAGATTCCTGGCAGGAAATAATTATAAATAAAGCTATGTAATAAATTTAAAAGCTCTGTTGCTACATTTTAAATATATTATATATATATAGATATAATATATATAATATATTATTATATTCTATATATATTATATATATCAACTATATTAATTACTCATATGACATATAATGATAACGAATTAGCTTGAGCTGGAATATCTATGCTGCTTTCCAGATTGGGGTTAAGTGCATGGCATACACCGAAAGAGAAAAGTAGTAGTAGAACATGACGCAAGTCGAAAAGAAAGTCCCCTTCCTACCGTCTCCTTTAAGACCCTAAGGAAGAACTCGCTCGCAGTCAGAAAACTCCACCTAGGCTCACGAAACTGGAAGGACCTTCACTGTAGTACCTCCTCACATGTGGAGTTCTAACGGGCACGGCCCACAACCATCCCCCCCCCCTCACAAAGCCCCGCCATCCACTCCTTTATGCAACTTTCCTCTCCCCTCTGCCAAACCTCACAGTCCGCTCTTCGGATCCTTTCTTGACTCAATCACCTCTTTCTTCGGTTTCCCAGCCAATCGATTCCCAACACACTACCACTGTACATCCGCTAACCAACTCAAACTTATCCAGTCCTTTCCTAGACCAAACCTCTCAATAATTTTCGTTATTCCTCATTTACGCGTATCTTCACGCCAAACACTGTAAATGTATTCAGCGTATTTTCTTATCTACGCAAGAATTTCAAATAAGTTTGTTCAGTA
>JABUQX010002179.1:122500-125000 GCA_015478945.1 Trachelipus rathkii | reverse complement strand
GACAGACATACCCTAAATGGATGGATGGTTGCAAAATATAAGATATATATATATATATATATATATATATATTATATTATATATATATATATAATATATATATATATATATATATAATATAATATTATATATATAATATATATATGTATATATATATATATATATATATATAATATATATATATATATTATATATATATATATATATATAAATATATATATATAATATATATATATATATAATATATATATATATAGTATATATATATATAATTATATATATATATATATATGTATATATATTACAGTACTGGCACAATATTATGGATTTTTTCAAAAAAATTTTCAAATTTTCAACAAAATGGTCAACAAAATGTATTTAAATTATTGCAATCATTTTATTTTTATACAATAGCACCGAACAACTATTAAACATTAATTTTTAGAGACTTTTAGTCTAATATTCGAGTAAATCTGGCAACACTGTAGAAATAACTTGGACCCACGTGTATTAGTCCGCGCACGAGATTTTGACGAAATCATTCTGTGTATTAGTTTGGCTTTGTGAAGTTGAATTTTCTGCCTCTTATAGACTTTTAATTTTTATTTTTGCAGTAATATGTATTGTTCCCAGATGTGATTTATAAAAATAGACTTTGTCTTTATATTTTTTAACAAATCTATGCTATTTAGAAACTTTAGAAAATGGGTAAATTTAAGGACTTGAGTCCACGCAAAGTTGGACAAATAAATGTTCTATTAAGTGTAGGTACGCTAAAACAGAAAGAAATAGCCAAAAAATTGAATGTATCAACTCAATCAGTTAGCAATATTAAAAAGAAAATGGAAAACAGTCAAAATTTGAACTCGAGTAGGGTTGGAAAATGTGGTCGGAAACGTAAAACAACTCCTAGAATGGATAGAAAGATAATAAAAGAGGCTCTTCTTAACAGAAGATTAACTTGCAAACAGATTTCTTTTCAACTGGCTGCGGAGGGTGTTATTCTTGCCCGAAGAACAGTGAACAAGAGGCTTTTGGAAGTTGGATTGAAAGCGTATCGCCCGAGAAAGAAGCCTCGACTTACAGAGATGATGATGAAGACACGTTATGCCTGGGCTAAGAACCATGTTGAGTGGACTTCCGAGCAATGGGAAAAGGTAAGAATGACACATCTATAGTTAACTTGTATTGGACAAAAGATCATTAATTATTATTAGAAGTTGTGGTGCATAAAAATAATTTATTAGTGGATATAGGAATATTTTCTGTTACAGTATCTGTGACAGTATTTTTTTTAACTGTACTGTATATTATTTATATTCATGTAGGTAGTTAGTTCTCTTGACTGTATGAACTGTATATTTTCTTTTTTCATGTAGGTAGTCTTCTCTGACGAATCAACCATCGCAGTACTTGATGACCGTGTTCAGACTGTTCGAAGACGAGCTGGTGAAGAATTTTTAGCTCAATGTCTGAAGAAAACAATAAAATTTCCAACAAAAATCATGGTGTGGGGAGCTATTTCTGTGCATGGAACAAGCCGTTTACACATTGTTGATGGAACCATGGACCAATTTAAGTACATAGAGGTACTTAAAGGTCGTTTGTTACCTCAAATAAGGGAATGGTATGGTGAAAGTCCTTGGATATTTCAACAAGACTCTGCTCCATGCCATACTGCAAAATCGGTGAAGAAATGGTGCACAGAAAATGGCGTTCAGGTGCTCCCATGGGCTGGAAATTCTCCAGACATGAATCCTATAGAGAGTTTATGGTGCATACTCAAGGATGAAATACATAAACAGCCCATTACGACCAAACAACAACTTATAGAACGTCTTATTGAAGTTTGGTTTCGATCTCCGCGAATTCAAGAAATGTGCAGAACTTTGATCACTGGCATGCCAAGACGTGTTAAAGCACTTATTCATGCAAAAGGTGGCCAAACTGCTTATTAAACAATATATCATATACAACACCTTCATATAGGACCCAAATAAATTTTTTTTTTTATCAATTAACTTTATTTTTTTTACCCTTTTGTTGAAAATTTAAAATTTTTGAAAAATCCATAATAATTGTGCCAGTACTGTAATATATATATATATATATATATATATATAGTATATATATATATATTATATTATATATATATATATATATATATAATATTATATATATATATATATATATATATAAATTATATATATATATATAATATATATAATATATATATATATATATATATATATATAATTATATATATTAGGGTTATGACAAAAAATAAAAAATACAATTCCTGTTATTTGATTTTAATGAAGATTTTGTACAAAATAAAATCTGTTAGTTATACCGATATATTTTAAAAAATATCCCCCACCGCGGGGGGTTGAAATATCGCATTATTTTCCAAATATTACAAGAGATACAAATTCATATTAATGTAGCCAAACAAAATCTTAAATTTGCAAGTATTATTCCGTTTTGCGGAATTCATTGT
>JABUQX010002179.1:92500-117500 GCA_015478945.1 Trachelipus rathkii | reverse complement strand
TTACCCAAAAATCAGTCATTTTTTTCTCATTTTCACAAGGTTGTACAGGTATCTTGCATGCACAGGTACACACAATTAATACTGAAGCTCTCGTGAAACTTTGATGAAGACTCTTGGTGGATTTTTAGCATTGTAAATCTATGAAGATTTATGTGAAGAATGCTTGGTGGATTTTTGAAAAACTTGGAGTGGATTTAAGATTCTTTAGTTCTTAAATTTGCAGCTTTTTTCACATTTGTGATGCAATCATTTGAACATTCAGATTCAAATAAATTCATTCATGAATGCATAAAATATTCAAACACACAATTACTCACTATGCCTGAATAAATTTTACTACATATTTGAAATGAAAAATTGCAAAATTGTGATGGACTATAATTCTACTATGCTATAATTATATAAAATATTATAATTAATAGTAAGATAGTTTGATTCTGGAACTGTATTAACTGTAAGGGAAAAAAGATTAATTAAAAAAAAAATTTGATCAGTGGACTACTATGATTTATGGAAAAAAAAAAATTTACTTTCTCATAGTACATCATATGGATCCGATAAGTAGTCATCTTTGTATATCTGCAAAGAGAAAAGATGCTATGAACAAAAGAAAATGAATAATAATTTTCAGAATCCTTAAGAGAAGGAAAAATTATTATAAAAAAAAAAATAAATCATTTTCAGATTATTAGAAGAATTACTTGATGTAAACTAAGCATTACATGAATTCAAAGTTCTACATGATTTCAAATGTGCTTAGAAATTGGTTTCTAAAAAGAAAAGAAAAAGTGTTAAATACTTTCATACTATAAAGATAAAAATCTGTTATAAATATGATGATGACTAGTGAAACATATCAATAAGAACATACTTATGATATGAAGTCAAAAAAAAAAAAAACAATATAAGAATCTATCAAAAGGATTGAAGATGATTCTCGAAAAATTGTGAACAACTGTAGAAAATATTTCAATTTTCTGTTGTATGTGTTGGTAAGAATACTTTAGTGTACAAGTATTCTTAGAGAAAAAAATATTTCAACTTGTTTCAAAAAAGAGAAAAAAATAAGAAATGAAACATTGAAATTCAGCTGGGAAGATGTACAATGAATCAGTTAATTTTTGGAATCTTTAAACAATTATGTGGACAAATGAATATTTTAAAAATTCAGCTTTAGGCTGAGCCGGCAAAGGACAGGTGTAATATTAATTTTAATTGTAAGAAAGAAAAGAATAATGGACAATTTTCAAACCTTCTATGATGAAATATCCCTTGGTAGGACAATGGAGAAAAAAAAAACAAAGAAGAAAATCAAATTTTCTCAAAGTTTATGAACAGCGAAGGGTTTATAGAAAAAAAATGTATGAGTTAAAAATTGTATGAGAAATTCTCAAGCTTTTAACTAAAAGAAATTTAAAAGAAATATGGCATAGTTCTTTATGTCAGTAGTTTCTTTTAATGGTTGGCACATGGAAGATAAATTTTACTGAAGTAACAACTAGTTCTTTAGAAATTCTAATTAGTTGACAGTAAATTGTGTTTCTAAGTTCGTGTAGAAGAAAAAAAAATTGAGAAAATAACTTTTAATTCATTTATGAATTTAGTTATTGTAAGTTCAATTTGTATACTGATATACAGTATAAAGAAAACAATTTAGAAAAGTATTGTTTTACATACTTTACAATTACATGTGTGCACAAATTGTGACTGGGACAAGGACAAAACCATGTTTTGTGTGCTTGTGACAAAGTCAGAAAAAAACAATTGAACAATGTGTTTCATGTGACTGTAGCAATTGTAGTTTTGGAAACAATTAAACAATGTTGTTTTATGTACTACTGGGACAAGAATATTCATGAAACAATTACAATGCGTTTTGTGGGACTATTTCTGTAAAAGAAAATTGGAATGTGAGGTTCCAAAAAAGGTATGAGATGAATACCTCATGAATAAATGAATTGTAAACTGTGTAAAAGAATATTTGTACTTAAAATATGAGGGATACACAATTACAACAAAATATTTTGAAAAGGGAAGCTAGTAACTTGTATATACTCTAAGAATATATGTAAGATGCAAGACATGTACAAAATATTTTAACCATGGAAGTCAGACTGGGTTACTAGCAGGGGCGTACCACCCCGCGAAATTTCTACTGCAATTTTTTCCTAACAAAAAAAACAAATATGATATATATATATATATATATATATATATATATATATATATATATATATATATATATATATATATATATATATATATATATATATATATATATATATATATATATATATATATATATATATATATATATATATATATATATATATATATATATATATATACATATATATATGAGATAATATTGAAGCTCTTATTCAGAGAAAGATCGAAAGCATAGACAAACAACTGGACACTTTAAATAAGAAAAATGTGAAGGAAATTAGAGAAAAACTTGTACCAATAATTGAAACTATACGTTTATGTGGCCAGCGCAAGGTCTTGCATTAAGGGGCTCAAGTGACTGGACGTATTGAATTATCAACTCCAGCTGAAAATTACGAAAATTTTAGAAGTCTACTTAGGTTTCTAGCAAATGGAGGTGACCAGGTTTTCAAGAACCACTTACTTCTATCGTCCAAAAATTCAATGTATACGAGTCCGATGATACAGAATGAAATCATACAGTCATTTAGTCAGCTTATGCAAAGGAAAATAGTGGAAGAAGTTAATAAAAACAATTTTTTTAGTATTAGCTGATGAAACAACGGATATTTCCCAAACAGAACAGTTTTCACTTTGTGTAAGGTACGCGATTGTTGGTGATGGAGGTGATACTCCTTTATTTTAGGATAGGATTTTTTATAATTTGTTCCTCAGGGAAAGCATTGGCAAATGTAATTTTGGAGAGACTTGGCTATCTTGGTTTAAAACTCGAAAATTTAAGAGGCAAAGGATATGATGGTTTCTTCCATGAGAGGCGCACCTGGAGAGTGCAATCTGTTATTCCGGAATGAGCATCCTAAAGCTCTATACACACATTGTGTAGCACATTTTTAAATATTATGTCTCAGACTCTTCTAAAATTCAGGCACTTTGAAACGTCTTATGATTCATATCTGAAATATGCCCTTTTTTTCGATCGATTCCGAAGCGCACAAAACTTCTGGAAGATAAAATAAAAGAGTTTTCTAGTAACCAAAATAACAAGAGGATCAGAAAGATGTGCGAGACCAGATGGTGAAAGGCATGAAGCGGTTTTTCTTTTTAAAGAGATTTGAGTCAATTCTTGCGTCATTGGAAGAAATAAAAGATTGTCCTGGTGATTATTATCACAGAAAGCTACTTTGTTAAATTCAACTGTAATTTGAATTTTTATAATAACATTATACGTTTTAAGTAGATTTCTTGGAATAAGCCTACACCTTGTCAAAACACCACAGAGTAATCCATTTGAACATTGTCAGTTCAATAAACTTAGACAACAAAAGATAGACAAATTCAGACACAGATGAAACTATATTCACACAAGCTAAAAACGTACGACAGTTTAGGTATTGAAACAACAATTCCAAGAACTACGAAGTTCCAGAAACATCGTTGTAATGTTCCTATATCAGATCCCGGAATCATATTACCGCATCTCAGTTTTTATTCGGTTTATTGGATGATCTGATTTTCGTTGACTGATCATTTTCTCTGCATGAAACCACTATCATTTCACTTCCAGTATATTTTACCAGAAAGTACAATGTACCTTATAAGCATATTGAAAAAGCATCCTCTTTCATAAAGACGACCTTCCAGACCCTCACGAGGATAAACTAAAAGGAGAGTGGTGTCTCTGGCAGCGTAAATGGCTGTTAGAAATGAAAAACCAAAAACTGCTATCGGTGCTTTGGCTGTGTGACAAGAGGAGGCTTCAACATTGCTACTCTCCTGAATATCTTAGCAGTATTGCCTGCATCCACCGCAACAGTAGAAAGAAGCTCCTTTTCGACATTAAGTCGTCTGAAAACGTAATATGGAATAGTGTTGAGAGGATCGCATTACAGGTCTTGTTTACTGTCAATTCATCGAGATCTCGGAAGCACAGAAGTCAGCAATGAAAAATATTTTGAATCAATTCAGTCAAAAAGCAAGGAAACTGAAATTGACTTATAAAACGATGGTGTTTATGAGAGAATTATATATATATATATATATATATATATATATATATATATATATATATATATATATATATATATATATATATATATATATATATATATATATATATATATATATATATATATATATATATATATATATATATATATATATATATATATATATATATATATATAATTTATCTTCATTTGAAATGTAACCACTTGCGAAAGTCGCAGCCCCACCCCGAAAAAAATTCCTGGCTACGGGCCTGGTCACTGGTGACCCATATTTTTTTCATCGATATTTTTACAAATGTATCGATTTTAAGATTTTTTTTTAAATGTAATAAAAAGTATCGATTTATATCGATAGAATCACTCAAAATACCAAAAAATTATCAGTGTCCTTACAGCTGTCGTGCGAAATTTTTAGTTTTTTGGTGAAGTGGTGGTTTGTTGGTGTTATCTAATTATAACACGACTTATTTTTTTTTCTCTTTTTTGACATTTTATGAGAATAAAGACCAAATAAAAAAAGTTATTCATGTAACTTTTTAAAAATAAGTCTATCACCGCCAAAATAGACTCCGTTTTACGTGTTCCTCAGGTGACCCATCAGGACTTAACAGTCCTAATTCAAATATTACGACATTTTATTATTATTATTATTATTTTATTATTATTATTATTATTATTATTATATATATATATATATATATATATATATATATATATATATATATATATATATATATATATATATATATCTATATATATATATGTATATATATATATATATATATATATATATATATATATATACACACCGTATATATATATATATATATATATATATATATATATATATAGAAACAAATAAATATAAATATATATTTAGAAATATATATATATATATATATATATATATATATATATATATATATATATATTAATTATATATATATATATATATATATATATATATATATATATATATATATATTATATTATTACATATTATTATTATTACATATACATATATTATTACATATACATATGGCTTCACTATGAATGGTATTATTACATTATTATTATTATTATTATTATTATGATATATACATATATATATTATTATATATATATAGTATATATATATATATATATTATTATTATTATTATTATTATATATTATAACATATTATTATTATATATATTACATATTATATTATTATTATTATTATTTATATATTAGTTATATAGTTCTATTATAGATATTATTATATATATATATATATATATATTTATATATATTATTATTATTATTATTATTATTATTATTATTATTATTAAATATTATATTATTATTATTATACATATACATATATTATTATATTAATATTATTTCATATTTGCTATATATATACATATTATTTATTATATACATATATATATATATATATATATATATTACATATATATATATATACACATACATATATATTATATATACATATTATTATATATGAACTTTTTCAGATGTCAGATTCAAATATGATTGACCTCCACCCTTCCACCTCCGCAGCTTCATCAGGTCAGCAGCCCTCCGCTTCAAATCGTGACTAGTTGCCGAAGGTGAAGAAAGCCCTATTTAGGAGGAAGCTAAGTAT
This sequence comes from Trachelipus rathkii, assembly GCA_015478945.1. Taxonomy (NCBI): domain Eukaryota; kingdom Metazoa; phylum Arthropoda; class Malacostraca; order Isopoda; family Trachelipodidae; genus Trachelipus; species Trachelipus rathkii. Next base: position 111,676 of record JABUQX010002179.1, on the reverse strand, counting down.
ACGTCATGCCATCCGTATCACAATTTTCCCTGGTGATGAATCAAAGGATGATCTTCAGTTCTCTGATGACGATGAAGACTACTACGGATGGCCAGCTGCATCGGCCATGTGTGATGATGAGGCAGCAAATGCAATATCTTAGAAGTCTTTGATGGGCAAGACACTGAGAATGACGGACCCCCTTCTCATCCTGTCCCTGCTTGTGTTGAACCCAACGATAAGTGTCGCTGGTGGGATTCAAAGGAACACAAATATATGGAGATCGAAAGACCATTTGCTGTACAGGAATATAATAAGTACATGGGCGGAGTTGATCTGCCAGATATGCTCATCGAGCTATACCGGATCAAATTCAATGATCTACTAGACCTTTGCATTCTCAATGCCTGGCTGAGGGTGCATGAGAGCAAAGAGAGCAGGAAAAACTTTATGCCATATGTCTATTTCAAGATCGAGGTGGCAAAAGGTTTACTGAACTCTAAGGTTAGTGGTACTCCAAGAGGAAGACCGAGCACTACCAGAGTGAAGGCCAGAGCTGGAGCCAGGGCAGGAGCTAGGGCAGGAGCCAAGGAAGAAAAGAGAAACACAAGACCAAACCATGAGAACCCCTTCTCATGTCCCTCATTGTGTTGAACCCCACGATAAGTGTCGCTGGTGGATTCAAAGGAACACAAATATGTGGAGATTGAGAGACCATTTGCTGTACAAGAATATAATAAGTACATGGGCGAAGTTGATTTGCCAGATATGCTCATCGAGCTATACCAGATCATTTTCAATTATTTGCTAGACCTTTGCATTGTCACTGACTGACTGGCTGTTGTACCGGAGGGTGCATGAGAGCAAAGAGAGCAGGAAAAACTTTATGCCATTTGTCGATTTCAAGATCGAGATGGTAGAAGGTTTACTTGAACTCTATGTTAGTGGTACCCCCAAGAGGAAGACACCAAGCACTACCAGAGTTGAGGCCAGAGGTTGGAGCAAGGGTAGGAGCTAGGGCAGGAGCCAAGGAAGAAAAGAGAAAACCAAGACCAAACCACGAATATGCTCCTGCAGAGTCTGTCAGGTATGAACAACGTGTATCACTGGCCAATGTTTACCAAGGACAGGAAACAATGCAAACTTTGCATTAAACTCAAGACAAGTGGCATGTGCGAGAAATGCAAAGTTCATCAGTGCCCGGTCCCTCGGGAAAACAACACCATGTAATTCATCAACACAAGCATTGAGTCTTTTCATCCTCTATTCACTCCCTCACAAATCCATATATATATATAATATATATATATATATATATATATATATATATATATATATATATATATATATATATATATATATATATATATATATATATATATATATATATATATATATATATATATATATATATATTTAAAAAGTTTATAAATTTTTTTGTTTTTACTTTTCTATTACTTTTTTACTTTTATTTTAGCTGGAATAACATTAGAGCTATACGTATATATTTTTTTCTTTAATAAAAAAAATCTAGAAATATGTATAACTGTATTTATTTATACCTTATTTGCATGTTTTATTTAGTAATTTATATTATTTATATGCAAATAATTACTACAGTGCCAAATATTAAAAATATGCTGTTAAGTCCGGATGGGTCACCAGTGACCCATTTTTTTTTTTGGCACTAATTATTATTTTTTGAACAAAAAAAAAGTCATAATGTGTTATTAGGGTCCTATTTACCTTATTTAAAAAAAAAAATAAAAATTTTAAATATATTTTTTCATAATTCAGGACTGAAAGGGTTAAATGGAAGGTAAATGTTTTCTACATGAGTGTTATATGTAGAACAAAATGGTAATTGTTTGAAGTAACACAGGACACATAGTGAATGTAGACAAGCTGTGGGATACATAGGCACTGTGTGATACATACATTAAGACTGAACAATGTAGCAAAGTTCAACAATGATGTGAAATATTTACTAAACAATTATTGAAAAATGTTTGAACAATACATAAAGTATGTAAGTGGTTCATGTACATTAGAAAAGGTGGGTAAACTTGGTACTTAATTTGACAATTAGAGTCAAAAATATGTGTTAATCAATTAAGAAAAAACAAACATAGATGTTTATGACCTGAGAAAAAAAAACTATATGAAAGTTAATTACTGCAGTCATTAAATGTTATCTTAGGTGGACTTTAAGACAGATAGACAGTGTCAATTATATCAAAGAATTTTACTTTTCATATATCTTTGATGTCAAATTTGAAAAAGTTATGGTGCTTCATAAATTTCAAACAAGGAATATATATATATATATATATATATATATATATATATATATATATATATATATAGTATATATATATATATATATATATATATATATATATATATATATATATATATATATATATATATATATATATATATATATATATATATATATATATATATATATATATATATATATATATATATATATATATTAGGTTATGACAAAAAAAAAATCAATTCCTGTTATTGATTTTAATGAAGATTTTGGTACAAAATACAAATCTGTTAGTTATACCGATATATTTTTAAAAAATATCCCCCACCGGGGGGGTTGAAATATCGATTATTTTTCCAAATATTACAGAATACAAATCATATGTTAATGGTAGCAACAAATCTTAAATGCAAGTATTTATCCGTTTTGCGGATTTCATGTAGTTCTTCCATTACATTCACAGCCCTCTCGGCAATCATATTCGAGCGTAGTATATCATTTACAGATGTCGCCTTTACCCAATGCGTTTTTAGGCACTTGAGTGCACCGGTACATTCCAACTCGGTTATAGCAGTCGAGAGTCTGTCATAAATTACTTCACTGTATATTTGGTCTGTGAACCAGGCTTCTTGCCATGTGTTTGTGATAAAGCTTGCAGAAAGCTGCAGAGGGCTGCACCACGATGGCAGCAAAATTATGCAATTAGCGTATATATAGCTCATGAGTTCCACCTTGCATTTTGTAATGATGGCGGCTTTTTCCAGTTAATTACAGGAAACTTACCATGCTTTTCTTAATATTGATATGCCATGCACAGTTCAAATAAGAACTTAAAATCTTCTCTCCAACCAGAGTTCCTGTACTCGCGTACTTCTGCTTCTTCCTCTGCCTCTGCCTTATAATCATTCGTTAATTCCTCGTAGTTTTCCTCCAACATGTCAATGAATTTGTATTCCAAACTTGGTTTGGTAGTTTGTTTTGACAGAAAATTGTCCAGAACATGCCTCAATATTCTATCTAATATATGATGGTGGCACCCTATGTATTGGGGTTTCGTTAAACCAATTCAAGTTATGGTTTTCTGTAATCTTACAACAGCGCCATTAAATTTTCCAGTTTTAACAGGAGTTGTATCACATATGATCATTTTGATCACTGGCCAAGCATCATAATCATCAATAATAGTCTTTAAGGCATCACATACATCTTGTTAAGAACCACTATTGCATCGTACTACTCCAAGTCTAATTTCCCTTCTTACACTGGTAAGACAAACAACCTGGTACTCTTTTTTTATAGTCCTTTGCCATCGAAGTGAAGATATAAATCACTTTCTTCCTTCAGAAGTTTTTTAATTTTGATTCACCTTTTTTACTGCATCTCTAAGGACTCCGCTCCATACATCCGATTGTGTTGGAGTTGTAAGAGTCAAACCTTATTCAGCAAGACTTGCACAGACCTATGAAGCTTAATTCGTTGATAAGGAAAAGTGAATCACCAAAGTTGTAGCTTGTTTTGTCACAGATGATTTTTTTTCTCTTAGATGTCTCTGTATCAGAAAAGCTATAAGTGGTGCTGCTTTCACTGTTGCCTGTTTCGCTCTGTACTTCCATACCATGTGAACTAGTGCTAGGTTCATGTAATACGGGTAAAAGTTGTGTTTTTTTTGAAGGATGAATTGATGACACTGGCGCGGGCTTATGAATAACAAACCAACTTTACAGTGAGACTCCATTTGTTTATGATGAAGCTCTTTATCTTCCTTAGAAAGTCACGTACCATGAATATTAGTTATGTCAAAAATATTTTGTAAATCATTCACAAACGCTTTTGACGGCCTACGTTTATTTTTTTCATGCAAAGTTAGAAGTTCCTTGAAGATAGACTGAAGATAGGAAAGCTGAACTTTTCCCATAGATTAGTTAATTCCTTGGTGATTTGTTTAATTTTAGTACTTTTAAGTTTGCTTTGTTTCAATAGTGAGTAATATTTCCCCAAAATATGACGCCGTTGAGGAAACCTCGTGAACATAGTTAGACATTCAACTTGAGAAAATTCACGTCGCATTCTATACACAGAAGATGGTAAATTTGAAGCTCAATTTTTTGCATTCTTTTTCACAGCATCACTTGACTTTAAATACGACATGTTCTACAAATTACTGTTTGCTCTTTTATTAATAAAAATTGCACAAAAGTAGCATAAATAAACAGGTTTTCGATGGAAATTTGAAATGACAAAAAAAAATTTTATGTAAGTTGCTCAATGAGTATCCTAACGTCACAGAACTCACGATGAGACTGATTTACCCTTCCACCGTTTTTCATTTTAACAGAAGCCCCGCCCACAAGTTATTTCAGGATGGAATTAAGCTCGTGTTCTGATCGTATAAATTTTTATTTACAGGGTAAATAAGCGTAAAGGCTCTGGCAAGAGGTATATATTCAAATAGTAATTTTTCTCAATAAATCTAGGTTGAGGTTTTCTCCCCTCCTTTCGGTGGGGGATGTTTTTCAACTTGACATGCAAATCATTTCAATTTTTGTTATCAATATATAAAAGCCCCTTTTATGATATATCAGGAATTTTAAAATTCTATTTTTTTTGTCATAACCCTAATATATATATATATATATATATATATATATATATATATATATATATATATATATATATATATATATATATATATATATATATATATATATATATATATATAAGCTGTTGTTGATTCTCTTTATAATTCGTAAGTTATGTGCATGTGACAATCGGTTTAGAAGATTTTCCAGGTAGTAGTATTCCGCATTAGTTCCTGCCTTTTAGCGTTTTAATTCTAAGTTACTAAAATGCTCATAAAGAAGTTTCTGCTTAATCTTATTTAATTTATATCTACCTTATATTAATGTTAATGAGATAAAAGGGTTATAGAAAGAGATTGATATTATAAAGTATAATCAGCTTTCTTATATTTATATTATTCACTAACATATATGTATGTATGGCTTCCAGCCAATATTAAGAACTACATTTATTTATACAAATGTCCCGAAGCACTATTTCATCCTAAAGAATAATATAATTTTGGGTACTAATCCCAAAATTTAAATAAAACAATTCATTTTGGGTATTATCCCAAAACTAAAACCCTGTTAAAAAGAAAAACAAAATACATATAAATATATATATATATATATATATATATATATATATATATATATATATATATATATATATATATATAAAAAATATATATATATATATATATATATATATATATATATATATATATATATATATATATATATATATATATATATATATATATATATATATATATATATATATATATATGTATATATATATATATATATATATATATATATATATATATATATATATATATATATATATATATATATATATATATATATATATATATATATATATATATATATAAAATAAATATATATATATATATATATATATATATATATATATATATATATATATATATATATTTATATAAATTATATAGTTACTTATCAACTTGTTGACTATTTTATATAATATACAAAAAGGAGGATTGGGAGGAAATTATGAATCTCACTGTAGTCTTGCTACTTCAAAAGGACAACTAAGATATATATATTACTTTACTTCATAATTAATGGGAATAAAAGAGGATGCTGCGGTCTTTACGATACTTTTTATGTTAACACAAGATGCGCTATTAATTTATTAATTACTAGTGCGAGGTACGCGCAAGGGCGTTGTAAAGGAGACTAAGATGTGGGGAATTAAGAATTTAGTGAGGAATAACTCCACATTCCTTTGGTTTGGTGACAAAGATTTTTAGCTGACGATATGTCTAGTTAGTTTGATTTATATTTTTAATAATTATTACTTGTTTGTATCCAAATAAAATTATATTTTATATCAGGTTTGATAGAGTCCTCCTCCTATGATTTTGAACAGTTGAAGTTGAATATAAATAAAACTAGAGTCTAAAATTTAATTGAATATGATCCAAAGATTCTAAAGTAAAATCAATTTAGGTGGACGTGAGGAATGGAACAATCTGAACTAATAAATTTCCTCAAGAAAATTTTTTTTTATTTAGTAATAGGTTTTCAACCTTCTTGAGTTGTATTGGCTTTTGAAAATTAAATAATTATTAAAGAAATTTTTAAGATGATTGAAATTTCAAAAGATATTGTTGAGAAAGATGTAATCTTTCTTTTTATATTGATGATTTATGACTAAGTACTGTCAAAAGGAATATATATGAATAGTCCCCTCAAAAATTTTTTTTTTTAAAATTAAGGGAGTAATCAACAAGTTTGTAAGTATTTGAATGATAATACAGTACCTTTTCAATTGAAAACGTACTGCGTTCAATGTAAATGATTGAATATCTTATACTAATTATTATTTTTTGAACAAAAAAAAAGTCATAATGTGTTATTAGGGTCCTATTTACCTTATTTAAAAAAAAAAATAAAAATTTTAAATATATTTTTTCATAATTCAGGACTGAAAGGGTTAAATGGAAGGTAAATGTTTTCTACATGAGTGTTATATGTAGAACAAAATGGTAATTGTTTGAAGTAACACAGGACACATAGTGAATGTAGACAAGCTGTGGGATACATAGGCACTGTGTGATACATACATTAAGACTGAACAATGTAGCAAAGTTCAACAATGATGTGAAATATTTACTAAACAATTATTGAAAAATGTTTGAACAATACATAAAGTATGTAAGTGGTTCATGTACATTAGAAAAGGTGGGTAAACTTGGTACTTAATTTGACAATTAGAGTCAAAAATATGTGTTAATCAATTAAGAAAAAACAAACATAGATGTTTATGACCTGAGAAAAAAAAACTATATGAAAGTTAATTACTGCAGTCATTAAATGCTATCTTAGGTGGACTTTAAGACAGATAGACAGTGTCAATTATATCAAAGAATTTTACTTTTCATATATCTTTGATGTCAAATTTGAAAAAGTTATGGTGCTTCATAAATTTCAAACAAGGAAGACATTATGTCAAGAAATTTAGTCTTTGGTACTGACAAATTTTAACACAATTAATGTAACAAAACTAAGTTTTGAATACATTTGAGAAATGAAAACAAATAAAGATTTGTTTTATGACAATTAATGAATAAAATTTGTGTGGTTTACAGAACAAAATTTTAAACAAAGTAGTGTAACAAAGTAGTTTGCGTACACATAGAAGAAACAAATATGAAACTGTTTTGACAACAATTTGTAAGTTATGGAACAAAATTATGGAGTTTTGAATGCATAGGAAGAAAGAAAAAAACAATTAAAAGTTTGGTTAAAAACATTATATAAATTGTGTAGGACAAGTGTAAACAAGTAACAATTTAATAATGGGTAAGTTTCAGATGACTGAAATTTGTTAAGCAAAACTGTATAAATAAATTCAAAGAATAATAAATATATAGTTTTGAAAAAGAATAGGAGGAAGAAGTTTCATAATAATTGATTTGTTAAACAATGCAGAAGAAATATTAAAAGGTGTGTATATTTCTAATATGAGGCAAGTAAAATCATTATAAAGATGAAACAAAACCCTGATAGGTGGTTGAATTGGACAATGATATATTGTCTGTGAACGATAAGTAGTATACAAGTAATTATTAATAACTATTATTAATATTTTTTCACAAAAGAAAATGTCAAGGTTGCTCTTGGGTGAGAGGCTTGAGAAAAAAAAATTATTATCTGTAGTTGTGTTTCAACTATTAGAAGAATAAGGCTATAGAGTCTGTGTAACATTTTCTGTGTTGGTATACTAGAAGAAAATTGAATAAGATTGATTACAGTCAGTATTACAATAATATAACAGAATGTGAGGTTCTGTAAGTAATTGTTGTCTATATAGAATGATCCTTATAGAAGTGATTAAATTTTCTTCCTACTAGTTATTGACATGAAAACAGGTTTCTCTCTCTTATATAGCTAATGTTGATAGTTATTCACTTGAAAATATATCAATAGGAGTATAAAGAGAGTGTCAATGAGAAAGAAATTTGATAAACAAAACAACTAAGAACAAACAGGACTTGGATGTTTTGTATAAGAAGTTTAAACGAAACACAACAAGGGTTGTTGAATGTTTTGGAAAGAAAAAAAAATTATAAACATAACACAACAAGGTGGTTGGTGAATGTTATGCAAAATATGTTTTATTCTGAAAGTGGGGATACTTGTCAACAAGATATATGTTTTCAGAAAAAGACAGAAGTATGAAATGAACAGTATTGACAGTTCAGCTAGAAGTGAATGGTCAGAATGAATAGTTCATCGAGAGTATTTGTAATGAACAGGAAGGATGGTAGTTCATTAATAATTACAGTGTGTGTAACTGACAACTATTACAGAATAATTTAATAAGCTGTATAGGTTGATGAATGTGAAACAGAAGGATAAGAATTATGTGTTCTTAGTATACTGTCAGAGTAGGTATAAAGTATAAATGTAACTGTACATATTAATACTTTTGACAAACAAATGGTTGTAATATGCTGTGGACATTTACAAACAAACATAGTGTAGCATATATGTGACAAGCACAAGGTTGTGGAACATATTTTAGTATAATACAGACATGTACAAGGTTGTGGAACATATTGTAGTATATACAGACATGTACAAGTTGTGAAACATATTGTAGTATTACAGACATGCACAAGTTGTGAAACATACTGTAGTATTACAGACATGCACAAGGTTTGTGAAACACAGTGGTGTAGTACTTTGGATTGTATTCACTGAATTAAAAGTAAGGTAACACAAAAAAATAGTTTAAATATTGTTTATAATTTGCTGAAAAGGTTTAGTTTATCTGAAATGTTTTCAGTTAATTGTAAATTATCACAAGTGTGAATTGTGAAAAAATTTTCTGAGTCCCTTCAATAGAAGGAAACACTATATTAATTATATCACCTGCACAAATAGGATGGAATCTATTGTGACTTACAGAGTGATATCGGGCAAATTGGATCAAGATCCTAAAAAAAACAATTTAAACCGTTATTTGTGTGTTTACATAGTATGAGTGTATGTTTACAGAGTGTATATTGTAAACTAGTGGGTCTGTAAGGACAGAGAAGAAACAATTAATGAACTGTTTAGGAAGGGATGATTGATGAGTAACATCAATGTATTTTTTTTTTTACAAATATTTCTGTGTAGACAGAGAAGAAACCATTGAAAACTATATGGTTGTAAAATTTTCCATATAAACCTTATAATAATGATTGTGTAATTATCATGAAGGAAGTATAGGAAAAGTTGGTACAATGGAATGTACTTATGGCAAAACATACAATTTGGAATACCAAAAAACTTTATAAAAGTAACATGGTGATTGAAATTGTAATATAATAAATCAAATTGTTTTGGAAAAAAGAAAACAATTTTTGAGCAAAATGAATAATAAAAATTGCTAAGTTTATGGACTAGAGCAATTTGGGATAAATGGAATAATGTACTGTATAAATGATCAGGAAGCTGATGAATGAATTCAAAAATAATGAGAAATTTTCTAAAAATTGTTTATATTGAGTACCTGGGGTAACTCAAAATTTATCTACTTTGAATGTCTAGTTATGTTTCATCCTTCTTTTAAGTGTCTTTCAGCATGTATTAGAAATATATTGGACACAATTGGAAATGCAATAGCAAATTTAAATATATATATATATATATATATATATATATATATATATATATATATATATATATATATATATATATATATATATATATATATATATATATATATATATATATAGGTATATATATATATATATATATATATATATATATATATATATATAAATATAAAAATATATATATATATATATATATATATATATATATATATATATATATGTAAGAGAAATTAGTTATATCCTTTTGCCTGAGCGGAAGAATAAAAAAAATGAACATTTGGAATCTGCATTCATCCTGTATTAAATAATCTGTGGAAACAAAAACAATAAAAAAAATATTGTATAATAAATGAGTTATTAACCACTAGATGACCCCTAGTTTCACCTGTATCTGTGAAATGGGGATAAATTATTAAATTTATTAAAATGGTTAAATAAAAGAATAAAATAATTTTAACTCAACTCATATAATAACAACAAGGCTGTTGTAATTGGCATTAATGGTGGACTGTCCTGAGAGAAAAATGCATTAATCTTGAACTGCATGTAGATGCTACCATGTTTAAATACTATCACTTTCTTCTAAATGCTAGTTGAAAGAACATGTGAGATGTTGCCCTCCATGAGGATGTAAAATCGACTGCTTTCTACTTGCTATGTGTTCCATATTCACTTGAAAGTTTTATCTAATAAAAAGATAATATCAGGCAGCAAATTGGAAAAATATAATATATTATCACTTTTTGGTGATAATATATGAAATTTTATGAATCTCCGTACATATTTTATATCCTTCATAAAACATGTTATGTGACACTTTTTATAAGACACTTGGTGTCTGTTGGCAGTATGTTTTTGGTACTACGTCAGTAGGAGTAAAATTTGCATTTTAAATGGCAAATATTTTACAAAGTACGCTGGTAAACAGCTAGAATTTTAAAATTTTACTGAAACCTTCTCATTTATGAGTCACTTATTGAAATAACAGTTTGTTAATTGGAAAAGTTTATTGTAGGACAATGCAACTTGGGAATATATTGACTAATTAGCTATAATTTGATTTTAAAAAGCAATGAGGTTTGACAGTTGCTAATGTTCATTAAAAACAGCGGTAATGTAACTTTAATATAGTAAAAATAAATTCCAAAATATTCTTATGAGAACATCCCAACTATGTCCATTTTAAGAAGGTATTTTGTGGGAAATTTATATAAAGAATTAAATAAATTATTTAATTTATGAAGCTAATATGCTGGATTAGGGAAAAATAAAATATTTTATTATTTTATTTATGATAAGTATTTTCTTTTCTTTAAGAATTAGTAGCTTGTGCCATAACTCAGGGGAAAAGGAAAAATTAGTTTACCTGGCGTATTTGATAAGAAGAATTTTCTTCTATATATGGTACATAAGAAGTTAGATAAACAGAAACCTGAAGATCAGCCTCCACTCTGACAACAGGAAAATAAATTTTTATTCTGTATTTATAATAATAAGACTACACTCGAGTAGAGGTAACACTCGTACTGTCCATGTGAGAGTCTATATATTTCTTAGCTGGACCTATAAGAATTTCCTCATATTCAATAGTAGGTCAGTAAGAAGGCTATTATTTTATAAACTTAATATACTTAAAAACTAGGAATCTCTAAGTACTATTATATATATATATATATATATATATAATGATAGATCTCCTATGCACTGAAACCTAATCTTCTATTTATTGAGTCCATCTTGATTGACACCAGTTTGTTAATTGGAATATTTGAGTGCTTAGTGCACACAATGGGGTACAAACTTGTGTGGCACTCAACTTGAGTAAATTATAGGTTGCTAGAGTTCCTGACTTTTTAAAAAGCAATCGAGGTTTTGGAGAGGGGTGCTAAGCGTTGCTAATATATAAATCAGTCTTGGTATTATTGCTAACGTTTTAATATATTGGTCCCAACCTATAGTTAAAATTATATAGAGTTCACCACATATTCTATAGATACAACGCAAGGCATGTTATATGAAGAAGGTATTTTGTGGGAAATTTATATAAAGTAATTTTTGAATATGAGTATTCATTAATTTATTGTAGCTCTAATTATGCTGGATTAGGGTAAGATATATTTAAATATTATCTATAATTTATTTATGAGTAAGTTTACTGTTGCTTTTGCTTATATAAAGATTAGTAGCTTGTGCATAACTAGGGGAACAAGGGCAAAATTAGTTATACCTGACGTTATTTGATAAGACACCACGAATTTTCTTCATTGGAGTATCAATATTTGGACAGAGCCTCAAGAACACGCTTGTTGGAATAAATCAGAAACCTTGTAGAGTCAGCCCTTCCCACTCTGACCAACAGGAAATCACTATTTTTATTGGTGTACTTTATATGTAACACATTAGATTGGAGGACATCGGAGTTAGACAGCGTATACACTGCGTACTGTCATGTGAGAGTCTATATATTTCTTAGCTGGACCTATAACGAATTTCCTCATATTCAATTTTTGTTATGCTATAGTGCCTTTTGTAGTAATGCACGGCATATATGTATATTTCTAAACCTCTCAATACTACTTAAAAACTAGAATCCTATCTAAGGTATCTCAAATTATATTTATATTTAGGTCCAGTAGCTACTAGGTATAGTATATATAATTACTATTGGCCACTTACGTTAGTCCCCTATACATATAATACATATATTATTTCACTGAATTATCCCTATACTAACTTTTAGTAACGTAATGATGTATATTATAGATGCTAATATCCTATACTTGAATACTAGTACATGTATTGGATTATCTATTATAATATCTACTAACTTGATATACACCATTAACACCATATAATATATAACACAACACTAACATACACACACATACACTAACTAATTACACACACACAACACATAACGTGGCTTTAGTAGAATCAGGACGCTATCTGTTTGAACGCCCCATGTCGGGACTGATAAACGCTTAGAAAGTATAACTGACGAATACAATATAGGATACGGTCCACTACTTCGGAGATATATCTACGTACTGGGACCTTATTAAATGGACTATCAGGATTTACACACAACGTCAATAATGTACAAATTACACTCTAGATTAACTTTTAAAATTTTGTAGATGAATTATCGGTTGTATTGTCATACGATTATAGTATATAGTATATAATATACTATCATTACTAATCATAAACTATACTGACTTAACTATACTTAATACTGTAACTTATTAAATTATATATATAAATAATAATTATATAAATAAATTTTAATATATAATAATAATAATAAAAATTTATATATATAATATAAATAAATTAGTAATATTATATAAATATAATAAATTAAATAATTATATATAATAATATTATATTTAATAATAATAAGGTTTTTTTTTTTTTTATCGGTTTTTTTTTTCGTTTTTTTTTCGTTTTTATTTTCAAAGCTAATCTTTGAGAAGTTTAAGGAATGAAACGAAATCTTTAGCAACGACACTCAGAGTAGTGTATATCGGAGAAGTTAATATATTTTTGAGCAGATGATGACTATTAAGTAACCAATCATAAAAAGTTGCCAAATAACTTATGAAAGACCATGTGAAAACAAATAATGAATAACCTTGGAATTTTCTTTGTAGCAGGTCATATGAGGTTGAAAATTTGTTTTCGTCTTTTTATATAGTTAAATTTACTTGCTGAGATTCTAATGACAAAGGTTTTGGTTTTATGTAGTTATGTAGGTAGATATATATAAAAATGGTTAAAAGTTTTATTTGATTGTTCAATCTATATTAGATTGAATTTTGTACAACCAGCCTTAACGTATTGCAGGCTTGGTTGATAGGTCCTCCTCCACAAATGTGTACTAAGAGGGGCTGGACAGGTTCGTTAAATGGTATATGATTATACACCTTGATAATTTGGGGGCCTAGGTCATAAACCATATTAATAGGCGTAACTAAAACTGGTTCTTTTACCGGTCAATTTTGTGAAGCCAAACAAATGACACAGGCGTGAGCGACTGGATTTGGCATAATTGTAAGCAAAATTGAAGCAGATGAGCGAACAATTTAGGGACAAGATTTCTGCGGGAGAGATTTTGAGAACTAAAAATGCTAAATTTGTGGCTATAAAGAAACTAGTGGCGGCTATTGCAGGTCGCCATTTTATAAAAAGCTGTTGTTGATTCTCTTTATAATTCATAAGTTATGTGCATATGACAATCGGTTTAGAAGATTTTCCAGGTAGTAGTATTCCGCATTAGTTCCTGCCTTTTAGCGTTTTAATTCTAAGTTACTAAAATGCTCATAAAGAAGTTTCTGCTTAATCTTATTTAATTTATATCTACCTTATATTAATGTTAATGAGATAAAAGGGTTATAGAAAGAGATTGATATGATAAAGTATAATCAGCTTTCTTATATTTATATTATTCACTAACATATATGTATGTATGGCTTCCAGCCAATATTAAGAACTACATTTATTTATACAAATGTCCCGAAGGACTATTTCATCCTAAAGAATAATATAATTTTGGGTACTAATCCCAAAATTTAAATAAAACAATTCATTTTGGGTATTATCACAAAACTAAAACCCTGTTAAAAAGAAAAACAAAATACATATACAAAAGAGAAGGAGAAAATAAATATAGGATATAAATATATATATATATATATATATAAATATATATATATATATATATATATATATATATATATATATATATATATATATATATATATATATATATATATATATTTATATAAATTATATAGTTACTTAATCAACTTGTTGACTATTTTATATAATATACAAAAAGGAGGATTGGGAGGAAATTATGAATCTCACTGTAGTCTTGCTACTTCAAAAGGACAACTAAGATATGTATATATATATATATATATATATATATATATATATATATATATATATATATATATATATATATATATATATATATATATATATATATATATATATATATATATATATATTACTTTACTCATAATTAATGGGAATAAAAGAGGATGCTGCGGTCTTTACGATACTTTTTATGTTAACACAAGATGCGCTATTAATTTATTAATTACTAGTGCGAGGTACGCGCAAGGGCGTTGTGAAGGAGACTAAGATGTGGGGAATTAAGAATTTAGTGAGGAATAACTCCACATTCCTTTGGTTTGGTGACAATGATTTTTAGCTGACGATATGTCTAGTTAGTTTGATTTATATTTTTAATAATTATTACTTGTTTATATCCAAGTAAAAATTATATTTATTATATATATGTTTGATATATATATATATATATATATATATATATATATATATGTTATATGTTATTATTATATATATATATATATATATATATATATTATATATATATTATATATATATATATATATATATATATATATATAAATATATATATATATATATATATATATATATATATATATTATTATTATTATTATTTATATATATATATATATATATATATATATTATCTAATATTTTTTATATATATATATATATATATATATATATATATATATACATATATATATATATTATTATTATTATTATTATTATATAGTAAAAAGATAGGCATATATATATATATATATATATATATATATATATATATATATATATATATAGCATAGCATATATATATATATATATATATATATATATTTATATATATATATATATATATATATATATATATATAAGTTATATATATATATATATATATATATATATATATTTATATATATATATATATATATATATATATATAAAGTATATATATATATATATATATATATATATATATATATATATCAACACTAACCTTCTCTCCCCAAGACTGGAGGTAAGGTGCGATACATGCACTGGAAACAGAAAAGTAGTAGAAGAATATGACGCACGAAAAGGATGTATGTCGACACCGTTGGAAGCGGCTTTCCCTGCCTTGGAGACATGACGCAGCCCTCGATCTTGGAAACGTGTCGTTGTCTTTGAAGCGCAGTGCAGCTACTGGGGGAAACAAGACAAACTCCTCCGAATTTGGAGATTTGACCAAGTCAACTGATGATATGATTTGATTGATCGGGCACTCGACATGCGTCGCTGACCTCGAACTCAACCTTGGAGGCACGTCGTAGCCCTTGGAGATGAGCCGCCGTCACTGATACAAACTCCTCCGGAGTTGGGGACATTAAATAAGTTAAATGCTGACAAGACTTAGTTTTTTGGGTTTTCTAATCGCTTTCGGAATCGGAATCGGGTTCCCCGGTCTTGGTAACCTCTACTTTGACGCATCGAGCGTCAAAATCTAATGAAGATAGGAAATATCCATGCTAAAATAAAATAAAAATAAGTAAAAGTTTTGTGTTATGTTATAAAAAATATGACTTGAATCAATAGATCAATAGATCAATAGATCAATATAGATCATGGGATGGAGTGGGGAGGGTAGGGTGGGGTTTGATTTACTGATTTACTGCTTTAGGGTGTGTAAAAAGCAAATTTTTTACGTTATAAGCATGAAAAGCATAAAATTTTTAGTAAAATAAAACAGAAAATTAAGCAAATAAAACAGAAAATAAATAAAAAAATAAAAAATAATAATAAAAATTTGAAAATAAATTAAAATAAATAAATTAAAAATTAAACACAAAGAATAAATGTAAAATGAAACATAAAATAAAATAGTAAATAATATATTTTAGTTCACGTTTATGAAAAGAAAATGAAATTTGAAAATAGAAATGTTAGTCTTCAAACTTTAGAAAACGGGTTACCTTCCTCCTGTCCTATTTATCCTTCCTCTTCTGTGTGCTCTCCAAATTTCATCCTTCTATGTCAATTTTCAATGTTTTGGGGCTCAGCCCCTACACCATGTGAGCGTAGCGACACGTAACCTCTTCTGTATCGATGTTACATCCTAATAAAGGAGTATGCCAAATTTCATCCTTCTATGTCAATTTACAAGGTTTAGGGACACAGCCCCATCCCTCGATGGGCGTAGCATCACTTTACCTTCTGATGCACCGAGGATACCTTATAAGAAGGGTGTATACCAAGTTTCATCCTTCTATGATCATTTTCAAGGTATTGAGGCTCAGCCCCAACACCATATGGGCATAGCGTCACTTTACTTCGTCTGTACCGAGGATACTTTATAAGAAGATTATATACCAAATTTCATCGTTCTACGTCAATATCCTAGGTTTTAGGGCACAGACCTAACATCATATGGGCGTAGTGTCACTTCACCACGGCTTCACCGAGGATACCTTATAAAAAGGGTGTATACCAAGTTTCATCCTTCTACGTCAATATCCAAGGTTGTTTGGGGGCCAGCAGCCACCTCCGGGGGGTGCATGGCCACGTAACCTTGTCTACGACAAGGTTACGTCACCCCTAAACGGATTGTCAAGTTTGAGAGATATACCATGTTGTAAACTCCGTTACTAGGTAGGGTGCTGTGCGGAGCGGTGCGTGACCCAAGTTGGTGTCAAGGCTCAATGCGGAGAAAATATATATACTTAATTAAACATTTACTATTTATTTATTTTTTTTTAATTTATTTATTTATTAATTTATTTGTTTTTTATTATTTATTTATTTATTTATTTATTATTTATTTAATATTATTTATTTATTTTTATTTATTTTTTATTTTTCCGTCTCGCCGCTCAGCGGCCTTCGTATCCGCATTATTCGACTTTCTGAAAGTCCTTTTACGGGTAGAATATATACGCAGGAATTTTAACGACGAAGTCGGCCTATTACTACTGCTTGTACAATGGCAAATGTAGATTTTTTCCAATTAAATTAGATATGTGGACAAAGATAAAAACGATATTAGTAAAACGTAAGCAAAAAGAGATACCAAATAGTAACATTCAAGTTAAAATATTCAACAACTTGCTAAATTTTTCATAGAATTCGAAATCAATAAATTTCCAGTAACTAGCATAGTTACTGATAATGCATCAAATATGATCAGTGCGTCTGAAAAATTAAATTAGGACAATGTGCAAGAACTTGAGGAACTGTCCAATGTGATACAGATTTTATTGAATGTCGAAATAAAGAAGCACTAGTTGATTTTCAGAACGAACATGATAATTGTCTGAAAGATTATGTTCCGATATCGGTAATATTGCATGCATGAGGTCAATAGCTCATACTTTACAAAACTCTTCAGAAAATCTCATAAATAAGGGGAGATAAAAAGCAAAAGTAGCAGGTGTCCCAAAATTAATTGTCGTTTTCAAGCGTCAATGTGGAAAAGTGAGGTATACCTGAAGTTTTGTCCCAAATAGCCAATGAGAGCAAATTGAAACTTTCGAAGATTTACAAAAATATATCTTACCTTACAACAAAGAAAATTCCCGAAAAGGACTTGACTGCTGGGAAATTTTATAAAGAATGAAAGTATCTAATATATATATATTATATATAGGTTATATATATTATTATATATATATATATATATAGTATATATATATATGTTGTTATATATATATATATATTATATTATATATATATATATATATATATATATATATATATATATATATATATATATATTTATATATATATATATATATATATATAAGAAAGAGCAGCATATAGTATATATATATATATATATATATTATTGTTATTATACTTATTATTATTATTATTATTATTATATTATTATTATTATTATTATTATATTATTACATATATTATTATTATTATTATTATATTATTATTATTATTATTATTATTACATATATTATTATTATTATATTAGTTATATGATATATTATTATTATATTATTATTATATACATATATTATTATTATTATATATATATTATATATATATATATTATATATATATATATATATATATTATTATTTTTATATATATTATTACATATTATATATATTATTATTATTATTATTATATTATTATTATTATTATATATTATTATTACATATTATATACATATATTATTATTATTATTATATATATAAAGATTTTTATATATATTATATATATTATTATTATATATTATATTATTATTATTATATTATTATATATACATATTATTATTATATATATAGTATATATATATATATATATATATATATATATATATATATAGTTA
>JABUQX010002179.1:82500-87500 GCA_015478945.1 Trachelipus rathkii | reverse complement strand
CAACACACATAAATAGAAATAGTTCAATATGACATAAATATTCTAGAAATACTTTTATGCTAATCAAAAGTTACATTAAAAAACGTTTAATTTGGTAAAGAAATTTCCTTCTATAAGATTTCCTAGCATGCTTACTTGTTGATGGCAGGTCTCTTTTCAAGGTCCAACAGTAATCGGCCATCATGTGAGAATCACCACCGACCTTGATAACGTTCTTCCATAATTTTTATATCTTGGTGGAATCTCTCCCTTTGCTCGTCACTTACATCATCAAAATTAGTTTGAAAATTTTCAAGATGACTATTCAAAAAATGCATTTTTAAAATCATATTGCAATCTAATGTTTTGTAGTCTCCTATAATGATAACCCCGTATTTTTTCCTTTTCATTCATGGCATTAGGGAAATCATTGTCTTTCAATAACGTTCGTATTTGTGGACCATCAAAAACTCCCCCCTTAATTTTCTCATAACATACACTTGGAAATTTTGACAGTATATATTGAAAGCATTCGCCGTTCCTATCCAAAGCTTTCACATATTGTTTCATAAGACCTAGTTTGATATGGAGAGTGGGAAATATGATTTTGTCTCGGCTCACTAAAGGTGGTTTAATAACATTTTTTTCTCCGACTGTAAGTGAAGTTCGTGCTGGCCAGATTTTCTTGCAATAATGTTCTTCTTTATCTCTACTATCCCATAAAGAGAGGAAACATGGATATTTAGTATACCCGCCTTGTTGTCCGAGCAAAAAATTAACCATCTTAAAGTCAACACACATGACCCATTCGTGCTCCATATATTTGATAAGATGTAGTACCTTTTCTATATATTCATATCTTTCCTTTAGCTTTGTAGAATGCCCTATCGGTACTGAGCCGTAAAAATTGCCATTGAGCAACAACACACATTTCAGACTTCGTTTCGAGATACCTAAAAACATGCGCCAGTCATTGGGATTGTAAGACGCAATTTCCATCTCCTTTAACAACCCGGGTATATTGCAGCAATATACTAAATTACACTGTTTTAAAATATTTAAGAAACCCTTCTTCTCTTTTTCTGTAAAAGGAAATATGGGTGTCTGAAGTAAGAAGATGTTTCTCTTTAAGTCTTGAGGCTAGAAGTTCCGAAGCCGTTTTGGGCAAATTCAGATCCCTCACAAGATCATTTAGCTCGGCCTAGTTAAATGTTTCTGGAACATTTTACCTTCAAATAGGCCAGGGTCAAAGTCGGTGTCTGCCAATTCCGAGTGCTCAACAATATTTTCATGGACATCTTCGACCTCTTGAAGAGGTTGCAAGCATTTAAATGTTGGAATTGGAATTTCATTTGAATGTGGAACAAGTATATCGTGGACTCGAAATTTGGGTACTGGATACATTGTTTACTTTTCTTGCTGTAGCCCGAAAGATTGACATTGCAAAAGTGTAGAAAGGTTTCATGGTTAATTGGCTCCCGCCATACCTGTTAGTGAAATAAAAATGTTATAAAAATCAACGATATATAACGGTAAAAAACTGTATATATATATATATATATATATATATATATATATATATATATATATATATATATATATATATATATATATATATATATATATATATATATATATATATATATATATATATATATATATATATATATATGTATTGAACATATATATTTATGTTATATATATATATATATATATATATAAGTGATCACAAATTGCTTGGTGTTGTGAAATAAGAAACGTACCATAGGAACTCCAAAAGGTATTTTTGATTCTGACCCCTTTGTCCATTGTCAAAGTCTTTCGATGTATGCAGTGCATGCTTTATGTGGTGCCCACGATTTATCTTGATCAACTAGTTGTATACCAAAGTAGGCAAAGTAAGCTTTTCTTACAAAGTCAGCTATATTTCCTCTTTGATGTGAAAGTGCAAAATTTCCACAAATGTAAAACAAAATGAATCGGGGTTATTTTTGCAATTTAATTTTCTACTAGTTGATGGTATATAGCGTGATTGCAAGACCATATTTAAAGGTATATTAAATACTTATTTCAAAATATATCTCAGGAAATCTACAAAAATATAAATGAAAATTAGCTTTCAGAGGTATATAACTTTAAATGAGTTAAAATGATTTAAAAAAAAATATTAGTTGGTTGTACATAATCAAACACACAAAAAAGGATAATAATATGCCAATATAAACATATATCTAGATAAAAATAGCCTTGAATAATTATAATATGTGGCTAAAGGAAAGCACATGTAAGCAAATTGAGTAAAATCCTCCTATGAATACGGAAAAGAGGCAACGTCTATTGTGCAAATCTGGGACCTGATAGAGAAAAACTAAGGGCAGATTCGTGTTCAGCGTACCCAAGTTATCTATAATCACGTGTCGATTCAATTCAATAAACAAAAAGTTGAAATTTGTTATGCAGTGTAATACACTTAGAACACTACTATGCGGAGCATCTTAATTAAGAGTAAAGTGACATGATAGAACAGAAGAGCGCAGAACCTGGATGGATGTGTCTGACAGAAGGCATTTAATAAAGAGGTTGAGCTGTCCTCGGAAACCGATCGAGTAGAGTTTAAAGAGAACCCCAGTTCTCCTCGATGGGTTATAAGTTTTTTCAAGATCAAAAAAGACACCAAGAACCATCCCACCAGTTGAGAATGCTTCCAGGATGGCATGATCCAATTTTAACAAGGAATTTGCGGTCAAGCGATTTTTTCGTAAACCAAACTGGAAGTTTGAAAAAGCTGGCGACTCTCCAGAGAACAGTGAGAGGGCGGCATGAAACATTTTCTAAATTAATTTGAAAGTATGATAAGTCAGCGAAATTGGTCTTTGGTGGTCCGCCAACTTAGGATTCTTTCGAGGTTTGGGAATGGGGATTACAAAAGCTATAGTCCAAGTAGATGAAAAGAGGATTCGATTCAGATTCTGTTTTATAAGTCTAGCAAGAACGCTGATGCAGAAGGGTAAATATGACGGTGTTTAATGTACGAAATCATGTCTAGGATAAGGGACCGTCTTTGCTATTCACCAGTGCAGTTTGATTATGCATACGGTTAAAAGTATGTTCTTCCCCCTTTCCTTGTTGAAAAGTCTAGCTGTGCAGTGTTAATTTTCAATTTTTGAAAGGATTCAGGGTAGTGGTAAGAGCTCGATTGTCTAGCAAAATCATAATTTAATGCATCTGCAACAACTGCTAAAGCAGAAATTATATCGATTATATCAAGCCTATAACGGAGGACTGTGGGTAAAGAGTTGTTGAAGTGGCGATATATTTTATGTGCAACTTTCTACGCTGATGAAATGGGAGTTGTGGAATTGACAGTCGAAGTAAAAGTTCGAAAGTTTTGTTTACGAGTCTGGCGATTAATTTGACGAGTTCTCGCCTCAGCTGATTTAAAAAAAATCATGTTTGGGGTGGTGTGGGTCCTGTTGTATTCCATGTAGAATTTTTTCTTCTCCCGGTTACCTTGTGCACATTCTTGGGACCACCAAGGAGTTTCCGAACGCTTACCTGCGGAAGGTCGCGGAATGCAATCTTCTGTTGCTGTAATTATAACTTGTTGGAAGAAGTTAAAGGTATCATCAATAGTCGGAAACTGCTTGTTAAAGGGAGAAAGTGAAATAGCTGTAGCCTGATGAAAAGGAGCCCAATCCGCTCGGTCATAGCGCCAGCTGGAATTGGTTATTAGCATTGGATTCGGTGCAAGTTCATTTAAGACTATTGGGTAATGGTCACTGCCGTATAAATAATCAAAGCGGAACCAAGTAAAGCGATCCATAAGAGAATGGAAGCAAAGAAACTATCAATATATGAGGAAGAATGTGTATCTAAACGTTCATATGTATGAAGTCCTGTGTTAATGCATCCCAGGTAAAGGATGTTAGGAGATCAATAAGGATCTTAGAGCTAGCCGAGGTGGCAGAGTTACCCATAATTGGTGACGAAGGTTAAAGTCTCCTAGTATAACAGCCGAGGTGGGGAGTTTCCTAAAAAGATCACCTATATCAGCCTTAGTAAACACTCACTACTCGGAGCCAAGTAGACCGAGCAGACAGTAAGGTCGGCGGACAGATAAACTTGTGCTGCTACTGCATGAAGTTTGGTTTGATGTCGTACTGGAGAATGCGGTACAAATTTATGAATGAGTATTTTTGTACTTCCCTTATCATTGACACCTCTTTTTATAGAGGTTAGAGGAGATTTATATTCAGACGGTTGGAAGAGGTCATAATAGCATGCTTAAGTTCCTGCAAATTCTATATCTCATATTGTGACATAGTTTATTTATTAACAGGTTCTTTCAAAGTTAGGAAGATAAGCACGAGAATTGCCATTAAGAAGGTCCTATGCATGCTATTTATAAATATTATTTGGAGGATGGTCTTTTTGATGCTGACAGTTTGTCTCTATGTCCTAGGGTACTGTTGATATCCTATATCTATATTTATTAAGGCTGAGAAGAGTGGTCCTGAAAAGGAGGCAGAAGCAAAATCCTGGGTGGAGTAAGAATAGTAGTACAGACCAGAGATTATGGTTGTTACGACCAGTTTTGGGTGGGAATTGTTCGAGTCAGAGAATATTATATATATTAAAAATTCACTGGTATGATGGAGGATTTCCCATGATGCGAATGAAGTAGAGTTCAAACCAAGGTTTCTCTATCTTATTAATTGGACTTGTGTGGTTGTTGGAAGATCAACCAAAATCCTCATATTTAGAAATGAGAACGATATCAGCATCTGCCAAGCAAGCAGATTCAGAAATGAGCGAAGAATATGGGAATGTTTCCATGGAGGCAGTGTAAGAAGGTGACACCGGAAATTGTCACTTTTTGTAAGGAAGTGCAATTGAGATATTGATGGCGATTGTACCTTGGATCCGTGGTGGTTGTGGATGGGAGGTTTGACGCTTTAGTCTTGTCAGTGAGTTCATGCAGGTGGTGTTTTTGGAGATGCTGTGGACAATGTTGAGGTAAG
>JABUQX010002179.1:72500-77500 GCA_015478945.1 Trachelipus rathkii | reverse complement strand
TGAAGTCGATTGTGACTTCGGAGAGCCACTTGATAAATGCAATTCCGAAGAGTCACTCGATAGTTTGCAGCTCCAAAGAGTCACCTGATAGTTGCAACCCCAAAGAGTCACCTGATAGTTGCAACTCCGCAGTCACTTGATAATTGCAACTCTGAAGAGTCACTTGATAATTGCAACTCCAAAGAGTCACTTGATAATAAACGGCTTGATATTATCGGCGATTAATAATGACGTCTGAGATTGTAATACGACTAATCTATTTTTATAAATCAGAAAAAATGAAAAACCCAATCAAACACGATCTGGAATTTACCACTCAACTAAGACGCATTCTATTAAATTGCCATTTGATATAGAAAAATCTAATATTTAAGAACTTTTCCTCTTTGAATCGAAAGTGTTCCATCTTATTATGATTCCTGATGTCTCAGCTTAAAATACGACTAATTAAATTAAAAGAGATTTTAAATATCGATCAAACACAATCTAGTATTTGTTATAAATGATACATACAATTTGTTAAAATAAATTTGATAAATCAAAATAGTAAATTTCGACCAAGATAAATGAAATGAAATCATACAAAATACTTACAAGATTCGGATATTCTTACGAACAAACCTAAGCATCGTGGAGGTTACCAAATAATCCTCTGAGTGCAGTTTAAGTTATATATATATATATATATATATATTATATATTATATATATATATATATATATATATATAATATATAATATATATATATATATATAATATAATAATATATATATTAGTATATATTAAAACATGTCAAAACCAACTACGCCTTTTAAAAAATATCACATTTGTGGGAACAGGGAAAATTACTCCAATTTCCGAAACTGTTAATAATAAAAAGCTGTTAAAACTGTTTTAGTTACCTTTTTTTTATACAGTAGCTCAAGTTACTATTTTCCATCAGTAGCTCCAATCAAGTTAAAGTTACGTAATGATTTTACATCAATGGTTCAAGTTGAATAACGATCTATTCGTTTCAAGTCTCCCTTAATAGGAACTTCGTATTCAACATTAAGACTCGTATCCTGCGATCAAAAATATTCAGTCCTGAAACGAAGTCTTATTTTCAAATATAAATTTAGTTCTTTTTTCAATGGAGGGAGAGCCATATCTGTCGCTTGCGTGAGAGTGGAAGTCCTGCTTGCTTAAATCGTTAAGAAACGTTTTGTATTAAAATAAAACCCACACACTGGACGCCACGCCCCCGCAAAGTCGACTTGTTATCGCTGCCCCTCCTCCACTGAGTGTATATATGTACAGCCAACCCTGTTATAAACACCACCACAAGAGTATTTGTCTCTTCAAGCAAATTATCATGCTACAAAAATGTTTGAAAAAACATACAAGAACTTTTATTTGGTCTGTTAATCCTTCAGTTGGGGGAAAAGTAAGCAAAACTATTTACCCACGCTTGCAAGGAAATACTTGCTTGTCCTGTCCCCCAACTAGTGTTCCAAGTGAGAGAGTATTTAGCATATGCTGGGCCTAATATATGATGAAAACAGAAACAGACTCTCAAAAAGAAAGAAGAAAAAAATATATTCTTAGAGCACAACCTTCCTATATTGAATTTCAATCACTTGTGCAAAATTAATCTAACAATTATCTTTATAGACTTGTGACTCTAAAAACTCAGAAATTTATCACCTATAGTATAACATATACTTATATATACTAATAGGTCAGTCTATATATATAATAATATATATATATACTAATTATAAAATAATATATAGTATATATATATATATATATACATATTATATATATATATATATGAGATAATATATTAAGTTAATATATAAATAAATATATATAAAAATATACTATATATAATATATAATATATACTATAATATAATATATAATATATTATACTAGTATTATTAATATATATATATATATTATGGAAAATATAGCCTCATAATAATTTATACTACCTCTTAATATATCAACATATAAACTAGTAGAGAATACATATATAATATAATATACTATAATGAATACATATATATATTATATATAATATATATCATATATATGATATAATTATATATATAATACAATATATATATATATTATATTAATATATATAACCTAATACTATAAATATATTATTATAGTTATCTGAAAGATAACTAATGAAGAATAAACACTATTACCTTGACCTAGACCCTATATATATATAACATATATATATACACTACTCATATAGAATCACCTATATAATACATATATACTATTATATATATAGTAATGTATACTATAGTAACATATTATATATACTTATATATAATATAATATATACTATTAATATAATATACTATATATTATACTTATAGTACGTACCTACCGCATATAACTCATTACTACTAGAACCACATACAAATATATTCGATATAAAACAATAACCATTAGCATAATCAAATATACATATACTTTATACTTCTAGTAACACCTATAAATATCACTTATAATATTATACTATTATATACATAGAGATATAAATATACGTACTAATACACTCTAATATATTATACGTACTAAAATAATTAAACATATGTAGTATATATGAACACGACTACTGTATTAAAACTATTAATTAAAAATGCTAAAATGTACCGTATATAATTATATATATAATATATTAAATTGTATATGTCACTATATATATAAGTATATATAATATACTTAGTTATAGAAAAAAAACAAACAAAAAAATCTAAATAAGAATATATAAGAACTTAGCTTATCAGAAAATAAACGCAGCCTGTATATATGTACTTAAAACTAAAATACTTATACTATACTTATTTATAGTACATGGAAGTAATATATATATATAAATATATATATATATATATATATATATATATATCCATATATATAGAATATATATATATAAACTATAAACTATACACATATAAATAGTATATATATATATATATACTAAAACAGACTATTTTTACTTCCATAGACTACTATATAGTTATACTATACAAATATTATATCAGAAAACATTCTATATTATATGAATGTGTTTTGTACAATATACTAAAACCTTAAAACTTTACTATGAAAACTCATATAGCCTATTTTCATACCTGGAGATCGCCATATTGGATAGGGATATATTGATATTCAAAAATTAATGTTCAATGAAATAATCGTAAATTCACCAGCAACTCATGGGTCAGGGGGTATAAGAGTCTATCTGACATGCATTCAGATGATTACCACAAGAAAATTTATTTAATATTTGGAGATATTAATATCCAATATATATATCAATATATTATATAATATCATATGACCCTATATGTATCATCTATGTATATGGCTAAACTTTATGATTAGAACCCTTTCTAGCCTTTTCAACAACTATTTTCATCGACCTGAACTTCAATTCAACCTGAACCTTTTTCTATCTATAAATCTCTTTCCCTTAACAGGGGAATTTATTTCTTCTTTGAAATCACCTTCCATCTATCCTCAAACTAAATAAAAGAACATGAATAGGGAAAAAAAATTAAAAATATTTTTAACAAGAAAAAAATTACTTTAAATTGATTCTTGCTTAAAAAAAGCGTGAAGCCATTTGTTAACCTTTTCTTTGAACATACTGGCATTTAAATAATGTCAATAATAGCGTGCTTTTCTCTAAGGTGTTCTGACTTTGACGACAGTTTCAGCAACTGTTCAAAGTTTACGCATGACAGAATGAGCTATGAGTTAGCATGTATCTGTGCTTGTTTGTGTTTGTCTACGTGGATGTATGTGTGTTTATGTGTAAGTGCAATTTCGTTTGTTAAAGGGTCATTAAAACATATTCATCAAATCTTGAATTCTTGTGATGTTTGCAGTAGTCTTGGGAGTCTTATTTATAGGCAAACCTACAAATTTTACCTTAGGTCTTTATATAGCAATAGGAGATTTTCGGTCATCACCTAAGATTAGTTTTATTTACTTCTTCAAATCAACATAAAAAATATTATGTATATATAATATATATATATACTATATATATATATATTATATAGATATATATATCAATTAATCTAATAAGTTTACTATATACTATTTATACTATTATATTAATATATTATATATTATATATATATATAAGTTAAATAGCATATTAATATAATGTATATATATACTATTATATTCATATATATAATATAATATATATAAATATAATATATATATATAGTTATTTATGCATATATATATACATAAGAATATATATATATATTAAATTATATATATAAATATACGTATATAATATATACTTACTATATATATATACTAATATATATACTTATATATATATATATTAGTATATACTATATTATATATATATATTTCATATATATAATTTTCTATAAATATACTATTGTATCATATCTAGAATCATGGCTCTATATTCGACTAAATTGTTTCTATCTGACCTAACTTTATCACATGCTTGTACTCATCTCGTGTATAAATATTTATAATACATCTATATACTATATATAAATTATTAATATAAACATATAAGCTATATCTATTATATAGCTATATTAGTATATATATAATAAATATAATTATATATATATATATATTATATATATCGCTATACAGTCGTACTCTTCTCAGATGATCCCAGAACTATATTTATCTCAAGCTCTTAACTTAATTACAGTATATGTATAAATTAATTAATAGATACTTACTCTTGCTCACTAATATATATTTATCGATATATACACTCTACTATAATTATCCTTGATATATATATATATATATATTATATATATATATATATTATATATATATATATATCATATATATATATATGATAGTATATACTATATATACTATATAGTTGTCTAATTAATTAATATACCTATATAAATATATATATATACTATAGAGTTATGTACTACACTACGTATTTCTATTATTACGTATCTATAT
>JABUQX010002179.1:60000-62500 GCA_015478945.1 Trachelipus rathkii | reverse complement strand
TTTAATTTTCCTGGCATTCAGTGGGATTACTTATTTAATGTGGATCATAGAAGTTCTGCATTTATAAATTGTATACTAGACAACTTTTTGAGCCAGGTGGTCCATGAATCTTCAAAACAATCAGCACTGTTATACTTAATATTAACTAACGATGAAAGTATAATAGATGAGATTAGAGTTGAAGAAAATTTAGGAATTAGTGACCATAAAATATTTAGATTTAACATGAATGTGATATCTGTGCCCAAATTGCAAGTTAATAAAGAAAAGATCTGAAATTTCCGAAATGGCGATTTTACCAAATTTCGAGACATGCTAAGTATAATTGACTGGGATAAAGAGTTTAAAAGCCAAAACTGTTTTATCATGTGGGAACATTTTAAGCAAATTTTAATGAATATTCAGTCAGTATGTTTTAAAGATAAACTCATTAGGGTGGCGAAGAGAAAACCTACTTGGTGGAATAGAGAAATAAAAGAGAAAATTGATAAAAGGCGTAGATGTTTAAATATTGAAGAGTAGCAGTAAGGAGGAAGATTTAGATAATTATAGGAAAATTAGAAATCAGAGAGGCAAAGAGAGATATTAATTTATCAAGAATAGGACAATTGGTCCAATCAAAATTGATGAATGTTTCGAGACTAATATTTCTGGTATGTATGTAATAATATTGACCTACCGAATATGAAATTGAGGTAAAATTAATTAAATTTTTACTGAACCATATTGACCCAAGTAAAACTGCAAGTCCTGATAGTATATATGGTAGAATTTTGGAACAGGGTGGCAGCCGCATTACAAAGGCACAGTGTTTGGTTTTTAAACGATCTATAACATTGGGTAAGATACCAGAGGACTGGAAAACAGCATATGTTGTGCCTATTTAAATGAAATGGCAGTAAGGAAGATTTGGGAAATTATAGGCCAATTAGCTTAACATCTCTGGTTGTAAAAGCTTTGAAAAAGTTACTGAAATGTCATTTAAAGGAATATCTGGATGATAAGATATTTTATAACTCCAATCATGGTTTTAGAAAGGGTAGATCATGTCAGACAAACCTTATAGAATTTATGGAATACATTGCTGACTGCATTGACCGAGAAGATCCAGTTGATATATATATATTTAGTAAGTTGTTACACGTCACCGCATAAGGCTGATGCAAAAGTTAATACAATGTGGTTTAGGTCTAGTGGTATTGTTTAGTTTTTTCATTTAACTCAATAAATACCTAATGAAAAAATAACTTAACTACAAGATAAAATAATTTTGAAAATGGAAAAAATCTCATTTAAGACATAATAAAAAGTACACAAAACCGACTTAACGAAACATCACAAATTTTAGTTTAAAATAAATAAAATCTCTTATTTCTGATTTTTCCCTCGGATCATAAAATGCATTTCTTAGTTTTATCCATTTAGGAATATATATATATATATATATATATATATATATATATATATATATATATATATATATATATATATATATATATATATATATATATCTCTCTTATATAACCTTATATATATATATTATATATATATATATATATAACTCTTATATATATATATACAGGACCTCTTCTGTTTACGACTCCGTCAGTTTCGAATTTTTTGTTTTTTTTTAAATATATTTCTAGTATATATATGATCCTTACAATCAATTTCAGTGGTAACGGTTATAGTTAAAAATATATATGAAGACCTTTTACGTTTTACAACTCCGTCAGTTTTATTTTTTTATTTATTTTTTTTAACTAAAGGAATACCCAAGGGTAAACAGCAAAGATGGCAGGAGTCAGGGTGGTCTCTCGGCCTTCCAGGGGAACTGGGAGTAGGACTATTTCCCCCATCAGCAGGGGAGGGTCTCGGAACCGCTCTTTGGTATTTAGGGTGTCGCGGGGTTCCTCCACACCTCCTACGGGGTATGGAAAACGCCCCCCCCTCTGTCCACAGTCGGCTCGAGCCCTAAATATATTTTTTTTTTTTTTGCAGTTTTTTTATTAATTTTTTTAACATTTTTGTAATAAGCTTTATACATGATTCCAAATATGTAATTAGTTTCTCTAAGTGTCGTACTTTTCCGAGATATTTCATATACGAAAAAATATATATATAGGCCTTTTTTTTTTATATATATATTTTTATAATAAGCCTTATACGCTGACGCGGATTCCAAATATGTAATTGGTTTCTGTAAGTGTAGTACTTTTCGAGATATTTCATTTTGAAAAATATTTAACATAAATGTGATTTTTAAAAACTATTTAAAAAATACTTCGAACTTTTGAATCATGCCCGTTACCACTGAAATTCATTGTTGGTATCATATAGTAGCAATATATAAAAAAAAAAAAAAAAAAATTAAAACTGACGGAGTCGTAAAACAGAATAGGACCTATATATATATATATATATATATATATATATATATATATGTATATATATATATATATATATATTTTTATATATATATATATATATATATATATAT
>JABUQX010002179.1:45000-55000 GCA_015478945.1 Trachelipus rathkii | reverse complement strand
CCTTTCGTGGCAAAAAAATGAATTTGAGATTGGTACCGTTAAGGAATAAGACCTACTGCTAATTTATTCCTATTTTTATAGTCTTTGGTAGGCCCAGGCCCATATATATATATATATATATATATATATATATATATATATATGTATATGTATATATATATATATATATATATATATATATATATATATATATATATATATATATATATATATATATATATATATATGTTAATTTATATATATATGTATTTTTATTGCACTTCGTTCATGTTTACAGCAGACTTGCTTAGAGCTATTTCTTGCATTATTTAGGTCAATCCTTTGACTATGCGTAGGTCGCGCTTTTATTTGATATATTAAAATTAAAGAAATTGTATATGTGTGTGTGTTTTGTACAAGTGTGTGTTTGAGAGAGAGAGAGAGAGAGAGAGAGAGAGAAAGACGAAGAAAGAGGGAGAGGGGAGAGGAGAGAGAGAGAGAGAGAGAGAGAGAGAGAGAGAGAGAGAGAGCTGATATGGGCATTTCCTGTTAGTCATTTTTCCTCCTTAGGGTCATTAGCATAAGGGTATGAAAGTATGCCCAAATTTGGGGGGCGTCTGCTTTTATCTTATCGCTAGTGTAACTCCCTCCAGTTTTTAGGACCCTTTTTTTTTTTTTTTTTTTTGTTGCAAAATAGTTGAGGGTATTTATTTTTATGTTTAAATAATGTGCTTATGTAGGCCCATAGGCTAATAGCGAATGAAAGATAACCTATTGGAATCAAATAGAATTCAGTGTAAGGTTTATCGAAAATATATAGGTACATAAGGCAGTCACTGGGGGGGCCTATTGAAAATTGATAGTAGGCATATTGGTTCTAAAGCAAATGTGCAGTAGGCAGTGATTAGGCCTATTGAAAATCTGTTGTAGGCAGTGCTTTGGGCCTATTGTAAATTAACAGTAGGCAGTGATTTGATTTTACAGACCCTATTGCAAATGGGCAGTAGGCAGTGATTGGGTCTATTGCAATGGCTAGTAGATCTTTAATATTTTAGAAAGTGTTTTTAATAAATAAAAAAAAAATAGAAATAAATACAATTTTGGCGTTTTTATTTTATTTAAGTAGGCCTTAGTATTTAATAAAATAAAATTTTAATAATTTAATAAAATTCAGTTATCTGGGTCTACTTATGTTGATTTTTAATAGGCCATTTATTGATAGACTCCCGGACATTTGCTAACGTTTAAATAGTAAATAAATATTAAAAATTGTATGCAATTTTGTGTATTATTATTATTATTATTATTATTATTATTATTATTATTATTATTATTATTATTATTATTATTATTATTATGCGGGGTATGGTTGATTTATTGGGTATTGGCAGTAAAGATATACTCATAGGGGTAAAGAAGTAATTCGGGTAATAATACATTAAATTGGCATGTCAATTACATGTTGGCATTTTAGATTAGGTGCCAACATTAAATTAGTTTTAATTTGGTACTAATTTGCTCTGATGAGGGCTACTGCGGGGCTGGTTCCTCAAGGTTTCGGATGGAGCCGTAGTGGGAAAAAATTTGGGCTGAGCTGGAGTGGTATCCCAAAAAAAATATTTTTACTATCCGGAATTGGAGTTGGGTAATTTTAAAATGGTGGACCTATAGCCGGAGCCGGAGTCGGAGTCTAGTATTTTAAAATAATTGAGCCGGTGCCGGAGTTGGAGCCGAAGCAGGAGCCGGCACGGGTACCGTATTCCTAATATCCGCATAGATGTCAATTTCAAACGGATGTTTCGCATAAGATATGAGTATTAAATTTACGGTCGAATATTCCGAACTGATATTCGAGTGCCAATTTAAAAGCAAGCGGATTTTAATAGCGTAGATTATTATTATTATTATTATTATTATTATTATTATTATTATTATTATTATTATTATTATTATTATTATTATTATTATTATTATTATTATTATTAACATATGATTTTGTTGCTTTTTCAAGCCTCCTAAATGTATTTCTGTCTACAGAAGAAATTTTCTTTAGTATTATTCTGGAATAAAATAAAACTATTGATTTAAAAACAGTACCAAGCTTTCGTCCGTACACTTCGGACATTTTCAAGGAATAGTTTTATTTTTTATATTTTAACAATTTTGATAATATAAATATTATTTAAACTAATAACAAAAATAAATAAACAAAATTAATAATTTTAAAAGTTAGAAAAGTTAACCTACGTTGACTTTTTGTTATTTAAATATGTTTAAAAAATTAGACATTTCATTATATTTGATGTTTATTACTGGTTTATGTTTCCTTAAGAGCAATGATTCCCCGAGGCGCAATTCATAAAAATCTTTCTTTCTTGTTATGATGGAGAAGCCCTCTTTTATGCTGTTATCGGGATTTTTGTGGTGTTCTTCCTTAATATGTTGAAATATTTTACTCGGCTTATACTTATGCTGCGACATTCTCATGTTGAGGGTATTCGTTGTGTATCCAATATAAGCGGCGTTACATCCACTTTCAGAACATTGAAATTGGTACACAACGTTACTACTCTCACCATCCGAAAGCGCTTCACGAGTAGAGAAGCACGAGCTCAGTTTCAATGGCTTATAGTAAGATCTTAATATAAGCTTCTTCCCGTCTTTTGCTTTAATATGTTCTTTCAAAATTAATTTTAATTTGTTTTCTTCCTCTTTTTTCTGACTAATATTTTCAGTTTTATAATATACTAAGAGCTTATCTTTTTCATTTTCATTGATAGTATTGGCGAATAAATTATTTAAAGTGTGCTTTATAGTTTTCTCTATAATATACTGGGGGAAGTTATTGTTTATCAGATTCTTTGTTATTCTTTTAATTTCTAAATCAAAAAGGGTCCAATCAGACGATATCTTAAACGCTCTGTGAACCAAAGTCTTTATGGTAGCAATTTTGTAGTTTAGGGGAGTGAAGGAGTCAAAATTCAAGTATGTTCCCTTATCTGTAGATTTAACGTAGACACTTCTATCAATTTTTCCATCCTCTTTAATTTTAATGTTAATGTCTAAGAAATTAATATAGTTATTTTTTGCCCTTTCAAATGTAAATTTCAAACCACTGAGATCTTCTATTTTGGATTTGAACTCTTGAACATGTTCTGGGTCGTTAAATATTACAAAGGTGTCGTCTACGTATCGAATGTAAAAATTAGGATTGAATGGGGCGTTTTCATTAAAAATTTTGGTTTCTACTGATGACATGTAGAAATCTGCAAAAGTTGGTCCTAAAGGTGATCCCATTGAAACACCATTATTTTGAATATATGTTTTACCATTGAAGCTAAAAGGTGTTTTCGTAGTACATATATAAAGTAAACTTTTGAGGATGTCTTCATTTATGGATGGTGGTGGTTTTATTTCATGATGATAAACATTTTCTAATATTATGTTAATAGTTTCAGATATAGGAACATTCGTGAAAAGACTTTCAACATCCAAAGATATAATTTTGTTAGCATCGAAAGAATTAATGTTGCTTAGTTTTTCCAAAAATTCATCTGTTGATTTAACTATAAATTTTTCGTTAAGATATGGTCTAATTAGGTTGTTTATATATTTTGAGATATCATGAGTCACGGTACCAGTCATACTTACTATCGGTCTTAAGGGTGGGTTCTCAGTGTCCTTGTGAACCTTTGGTAGGCCATAGAGGTGTCCATTATTGTATGATCCAATTCTTCTTACTTTATGTTTAATGTTAATGTCCGTGATCTTGCTTGCAAGGCAATTAATAGTCTTTTTAACATCCTCTGTTTGACTTTTTAAGCATGGGGTGAATTTTGTTTTATCACTAATGATGGTGTTTAGCTTTTTAATGTAAT
Source organism: Trachelipus rathkii (assembly GCA_015478945.1). NCBI lineage: Eukaryota > Metazoa > Arthropoda > Malacostraca > Isopoda > Trachelipodidae > Trachelipus > Trachelipus rathkii. The sequence continues at coordinate 51,143 of JABUQX010002179.1, read as the reverse complement.
CTTCTTTATTCATAACTACTACCCCGCCTCCCTTATCAGGTCTTTGTATAACTATATCGTTGTTATGTTTAAGGGATTTAATAGCATCTTTTAATTCGTTATTTAAAGGATCTTTAAAAGCTTCTTTAGGGAAATGTAATCCAAAGGTTTTTAATTTAGTTTTAAAATCATCTTCATTGCTAATTTTTAATTCTTCTTTCCTTGCAAACTTTTTAAAGACCCTTTAAATAACGAATTAAAAGATGCTATTAAATCCCTTAAACATAACAACGATATAGTTATACAAAGACCTGATAAGGGAGGCGGGGTAGTAGTTATGAATAAAGAAGATTACATTAAAAAGCTAAACACCATCATTAGTGATAAAACAAAATTCACCCCATGCTTAAAAAGTCAAACAGAGGATGTTAAAAAGACCATTAATTGCCTTGCAAGCAAGATCACGGACATTAACATTAAACATAAAGTAAGAAGAATTGGATCATACAATAATGGACACCTCTATGGCCTACCAAAGGTTCACAAGGACACTGAGAACCCACCCTTAAGACCGATAGTAAGTATGACTGGTACCGTGACTCATGATATCTCAAAATATATAAACAACCTAATTAGACCATATCTTAACGAAAAATTTATAGTTAAATCAACAGATGAATTTTTGGAAAAACTAAGCAACATTAATTCTTTCGATGCTAACAAAATTATATCTTTGGATGTTGAAAGTCTTTTCACGAATGTTCCTATATCTGAAACTATTAACATAATATTAGAAAATGTTTATCATCATGAAATAAAACCACCACCATCCATAAATGAAGACATCCTCAAAAGTTTACTTTATATATGTACTACGAAAACACCTTTTAGCTTCAATGGTAAAACATATATTCAAAATAATGGTGTTTCAATGGGATCACCTTTAGGACCAACTTTTGCAGATTTCTACATGTCATCAGTAGAAACCAAAATTTTTAATGAAAACGCCCCATTCAATCCTAATTTTTACATTCGATACGTAGACGACACCTTTGTAATATTTAACGACCCAGAAGACATGTTCAAGGATTCAAATCCAAATAGAAAGATAGTGGTTAGAGGTACATTGAAAGGGCAAAAATTCAACTTTTAAATATTTCTTAGACATTAACATTAAAATTAAAGAGAATGGAAAAATTGATAGAAGTGTCTACGTTAAATCTACAGATAAGGGAACATACTTGAATTTTGACTCCTTCACTCCCCTAAACTACAAAATTGCTACCATAAAGACTTTGGTTCACAGAGCGTTTAAGATATCGTCTGATTGGACCCTTTTTGATTTAGAAATTAAAAGAATAACAAAGAATCTGATAAACAATAACTTCCCCCAGTATATTATAGAGAAAACTATAAAGCACACTTTAAATAATTTATTCGCCAATACTATCAATGAAAATGAAAAAGATAAGCTCTTAGTATATTATAAAACTGAAAAAAATAGTCAGAAAAAGAGGAAGAAAACAAACTAAAAAATTAATTTTAAAAGAACATATTAAAGCAAAAGACGGGAAGAAGCTTATATTAAGATCTTACTATAAGCCATTGAAACTGAGCTCGTGCTTCTCTACTCGTGAAACGCTTTCGGATGGTGAGAGTAGTAACGTTGTGTACCAATTTCAATGTTCTGAAAGTGGATGTAACGCCGCTTATATTGGATACACAACGAATACCCTCAACATGAGAATGTCACCAGCTTTATAAAGTATAAGCCAAGTAAATATTTCGGCATATTAAGGAAGAACATACAAAAATCCCGATAACCCAGCATAAAAGAGGGCTTCTCCATCATAGCAAGAAAGAAAGATTTTTATGAATTGCGCCTCGGGGAATCATTGCTCTTAAGGAAACATAAACCAGTAATAAACATCAAATATAATGAAATGTCTAATTTTTTAAACATATTTAAATAACAAAAAGTCAACGTAGGTTAACTTTTCTAACTTTTAAAATTATTAATTTTGTTTATTTATTTTTGTTATTAGTTTAAATAATATTTATATTATCAAAATTGTTAAAATATAAAAAATAAAACTATTCCTTGAAAATGTCCGAAGTGTACGGACGAAAGCTTGGTACTGTTTTTAAATCAATAGTTTTATTTTATTCCAGAATAATACTAAAGAAAATTTCTTCTGTAGACAGAAATACATTTAGGAGGCTTGAAAAAGCAACAAAATCATATGTTAAAATAAATGCTGATATTGAGTTTTTAGAAATATTATTATTATTATTATTATTAATTTATGGTCAATGCGTGACATTTTTTTAAGAATATAAAGATCTATTATTATTATTATTATTATTATTATTATTATTATTATTATTATTATTATTATTATTATTATTATTATTGCTTTATTTTATTTTTAAATTTTCAATGGCAAAATATTTCTTCTTCAAAATAAATATAAACCTTACATAAATAAATAAATAAATAAATAAATAACACTTAATATTTGTTTATTTATTTTAGTCGGAGAGAGAGAGAGAGAGAGAGAGAGAGAGAGAGAGAGAGAGAGAGAGAGAGAGAGAGAGAGAGAGAGAGAGAGAGAGAGAGAGAGAGAAGAGAGAGAGAGAGAGAGAGAGAGAGAGAGAGGAGAGAGAGAGAGAGAGAGAGAGTGTCCCTTTTATATTCTATAAATAGGGGTGTTAGGATACAGCCAGGAGAGAGAGAGAGAGAGAGAGAGAGAGAGAGGAGAGAGAGAGAGAGAGAGAGAGAGAGAGAGAGAGAGAGAGAGAGAGAGAGAGAGAGAGAGAGATCCCCTCTATATTTATTTCTATAAATAGTGCTGTTTGATAGATACAGCCAGTCCTCTGTTACTAACGGAAACAGTCACTTTTGATATATTACATTCGGCATGTGTTACATCGTTTATATATATATATATATATATATGCATAATATATATATATATATATATATATATATATATATATATATATATATATATATATATATATATTATATATATATATATATATATATATATATATATATATATATACCGAATATATATATATATATATATATATAACTTTACTATATATATATATATATATATTATATAGGTATGTATATCCGTCTATGTTTATATATATATATATATATATATATATATATATATATATATATATATATATATATATAGTAACGAGGAACAATTGAAATCGTTTAAAGTACCCGCACGGCAACGCTCGCGCACATTTGAAATTTTATAATAATAATATATATATATATATATATATATATATATATATATATATATATATATATATATATATATATAATATATATATATATATATATATATATATATAATAAATATATATATATATATATATATATATATATATATATATATATATATATATATATATATATATATATAACTATATATATATATATATATATATATAATATATATATATATACTATAATATATGCTATATATATATATATATATGGGTGTCTAATACTTGTACCTTATAATGTGATTTACATTTGATCCGGGTGCGTAGACCATAATCTCACGAACGTTAAGGAAGGCGGGTGGCCCGGATGGCATTCCTCCGAGTTTTGAAGGGGTGTGCTTCCGTGCTGTCCCGCCCCTCGTTCAGCTATATTCTCTATGTCTCAATACTGCTTACTTTCCCTCAGTGTTTGGAAGCACGCATGTCCAACCTATTCCGAAAAAGGTGATTCTTCCAACTATCGCCCTATAGCTCTTACTTGTATTCTATCTAGATCTTTGAAACTCTAATCAACTCCCATTTCTTAGATCATCTGATCTCATTCACTTCTTTCCGATCGCCAGTACGGCTTTCGGCGCTCGAGGTCTACTAGCGATATACTTTCCTATATAACTGTTTATGGTTTTTGCTCTTAGGAACTACGGGAGACTTGCGTGGTGGCGCTTGACATATCCAAAGCATTTGACCGGGTATGGCACGCGTCACTGCTCTCCAAGCTCCCCTCCTTTGGGTTTCCTCCTTCTCTTTGCTTACTTATGTCTAGTTTTCTTTCAAATTCCTCCAATATTGGCTGTTGTTGATGGGGCAAACTTCTTCTTCGCACTGCATCATCAGTATTGGTGTTCCTCAGGGTTCTGTCTTATCCTACTTTATTCCTACTTTTCAATTGATCTTCTCACCTGAACATCTAACTCTATTCACTCATATGCCGATAACTCTCGACACTTCATTCTTCAGCTCATTTCCAATTCTGCTCCTTCTTTTACTTCTAGGATTGCCTCTCGTCTAATCTTTCCGATTTCATTCTCGCTGATCTGGATAAATTTCCGGGTGGGGTCGTCTGAACCTTGTGAAATTCAATTCTTTAAAAACTCAACTTCTACAAATCTCCCTCTCTAAGACACCTTCTAACTTTCCTATCTCTTTCGACGGTTCTCTCGTCTCTCCTGTTGACAATATAAACATCCTTAGCCTTAACATAAACCAAAAAATGTCTTGGAAACCATCACAGTGGTTGCTAGGGCGACCTCAAAACTGGGAGTTCTGTTTAGCTGCGAGACTTTTTTTCCTCTTCCCAGTTGCTACAGCTATACAAAGACTCATCCGCCCTTGTATGGAGTACTATTCTCATATCTGGGGGGCTCTTCACCTGTCTTTTGGATATGGTCGAGTCAAAGGCCAAAGGCTTATAAACTGTTCTGTACTTTCAGTTCACTTGACCCTCTATCTTTGCGGCGCGATGTTGGTGCTTTATCTCTTTTCTATAGGTACCGCAGCGGCAGGTGCTCGAGGAGCTTATCACTCGCGTACCTCCCACCTTTACGTCGCCCTCATAGGCACTAGAGGTGCTGTGTCTGCATGGGTTTTGTGTTTGCGATGTAGGTAACTCAGGCTAGTTCAACTGCAGTGCTTCCTTCCTTTCCTGCCACATCAGTTCTGTGGAATTCTATTCCATCTTCTGTTTCCACTATAATTTAATCTCCCCACTTCCAGCCTACATTTTTTCTTATCTACGTAATTTGCTTTAATTAGTGACTTTTGAGGCGTGAAACCCCCCCACCTTAAAATAGGAGCTCTGCCGTGAGAGAGTGGTGACAACTGTAAAAAAAAAAAAAAAAAAAAAAAAAAAAAAAAATATATATATATATATATATATATATATATATATATATATATATATATATATATATATATATATATATATATATATATATATATCTTCTTCACTTATATATATATATATATATATAACATATGCTAACTATATAACTATATATATATGGCTATTTATCTGTGTTTGTGTGTGGCTATCTCTGCCCTCCTTATATCTGTCTTCCTTTGTGGGTGTATATTTGATTCCGTGTTTGTCTGTACCTTTGTGCGAGATATCTATGCCCGCAGTATATCTGTCTGCCTTTGTGTATGTTTGTATCTTTGTGTGAGAAAGATGAAGAGTCAGATTCAGCATACCTCTGTTTAAACTTTGAGTCTCTTACTCTCGTTTATATTTGTCTACGTGGTATGTAATTTATATTTCTCGATAGAATCTTTGACCTACGGCAGTTCGGAGGGTCTGTTTGGGTCCGGCCCTTACGCGGCGACCTTGGACTTGAGGTCGTTACGTGTGCTCTTGTTTTATTTGTGTGTGTTTGTGCGTTTGATTCTTTATTGTTGTTGTTGTTGTTGTTGTAATTGTTTTTTTTTATGAGGTGTTATTAATAGATGTTGATTTTAATTTTTTTTCAGTTGCTTTTAATGTCAATGTTATTAATTTATTCGATTTTTGACTGATTTCTTTTTTTTTTTGTTAGACTGATTTCATCCTGATTCCACTAGGCCTACAATTATTATTTTGCCTATACCTATCTTTTGATTACTTGATCAATTTCATTTAGGCTTATTCTATTTCGGATTCCTGAAAGGATTCTACAGGATTCCTGAGGCATTTGTGGAAAAACAGTTCAATTGTGAGTTTTGTGACCGTCTCAACTCGGAAAATTTACGATTCCTTTTGATAACGAATCTGACTCCAGACAAAGCATTGATTATTGGGATTATCTTTTTGAATATTTAATCAATGTATTTACATTTTTTTTATGGATTCCTGAATAGATTCTACGGGATTCCTG